>APFE030040673.1:78036-121749 GCA_000404065.3 Pinus taeda | reverse complement strand
ACTATAGTTCATTACCTTGGGATCTTCACCCAGTAATGCTATATAATGAGCATTGTAACATATTTTCTAATGAATCATTCTTTTCTTCTTTCGATTTTCCTTTAATGTTTTTGCTTTGCAAAGATGTGTGTTCAACCTTTGCTAGCTAAATTCATCTGTGCAGGTTTTCTAACACATTTACAACATTTCCACGGATAAAAAGAAAAAATCGATATTCAAATAAATCATAATGTTGTACGGGTAAAAGTTCTTTGGAGATTTAAAATGTGATGTTTTTGGCTTCGAATTTTTTTCAATGAAGTTCAGTTATTACATTATGATTAATGTCGCCTCATTAATTTGTACGAAATGGTTGCCGTCTTATTTGAACAACTTCTCCGCCGGCGGTGCCCTCAATGTGTTGAGACAAAACTGCATCATCTTCCGAGGTGCTTGCCAGTGATAGTTGTATTAAACACTTTATTATAGTTTTATCCTAATGAAGTTGAAGAGTTGCTTGGAAAGTTACTAAAAATTCGGTCAAATCCGACAATTTTTTTTGTAAATTTAAGTTATAATTGTTAAACTTCAAAATTTTTAAAAATTTTAAATAATATTTCCACTATTTTATAATTTTTTTAACTTTTTTACTTAAATTCCAAACCCCTTTAACAATCCGGATAATTCCTGGGCCTCGATAGACTACTGGATGAAACCGATGAAACTGAGAAATGTTCCTTTCAATGATTCCACCCGGCACCATGCTTCTTCTTCAATGTACGTGTCAAATTTGACATCGCCATACACCCCCACCTAGTTACTCTGCAAGGTGGCACGCCTTTAAATACTATGGTGCCACCATATTCATTCATCTATCTATTATCCAATTCTCCCCAACAGCGTGTGTTTGTCAGATTAAGCAAAAGATTTTTTGCTTCTTTGCTCCCCCAGTCAAACACATAATCGTGTGTTACTTCATCTTTACTTGACTCCATCATTCCAAATGGATTATCGATCAATTGATCATCGATGTCTGCTTAATTTAATTAATATTGCAATCTTAATGGTAGCAGTGACATTTTCTGTAATTGTAGCGAATGCGAATGGGTTAAAGGTAGGTTACTACCAGGATAGGTGCCCTGAGGCGGAGGCAATTGTAAGTGCCGTGGCCAAAGCCGTGACAGCAAATCTTGGCGTTGCACCTGCTCTCATCAAAATGCATTTCCATGACTGCTTTGTGAGAATAAGCATACATTTTTATAATTATGTATCATATATGTAGTGGTATATATCAATTTCATGCGATAATCTTGTCATTGATGGTTGCAGGATTGCAATCAGGCTTGGAAATTGAAAATTGAGGACAATATTTTAGATTTCAGTACTTATTTTATGGTTGGTGAAAATTTGTGCATATTTAAAATATATTAGGGTTCCGTCATTTTGATGTTTAATTAAAAATCTAAACTTTAAAAATCTAAAATATATTGGGGTTCCATCATTTTGATGTTTAATTAAAAATTTAAACATTAAAAATCTATTATATTAGAATTTACAAATCCCCAAAATTATTTATTATAATTAATGTTGAGTTTAATTATAATGTACATATTATACATAGGTGATCTACATGGGCGATCCAGTCCCAGTCGGACTAATTTGTAGCTACAAGCTACCGACTACAGACTATCGCAGGTGGCAGGGCTATGGCTAGCTTGTTATACTCTTTCAAGATTTGGTTGAGAATTAATGGGACATTATGGGGACTACATGGCTATGGTAGAGCTATGGTTAACGTGCTATATTTTTTTAAGCTCTGGTTTTTGAGAATTAATGGGACATTATGAGAGCAGTTGTAGGCCATATGAATATTGATGACATAATTTAATGACCTATTTACTAGCATTGGAATTGACTCTCTTGCAAAACAACTTTCGAATCTACCACTTTTGCCTTTGGCGTCTAACCATATGTGGTTTGATGAATTATGTGTTTTATGGGTTTACATTTTCCTTTGGCAAAAGAAATAACATCCCTCCAATGTTTTAATTTACCCTAATGATCTCTTAAACTTTTTAGTGTCCGAAGATGACATGCTTTCTCATTCAGCCTATATCAGCCTATCAGGTATGTACTCTTTATTTACTTATGTCGTTATTTTATTGTAAAACCTGAAAAATACTTGCAAGTTATGTAAACTTTGATATGGTATACAACTATTGAGGAAATTTTGAAGTAAATTAAGGTGTGGTTGCTTTATTTACTTATGTCGTTAGTTATTGTAAAACAATACGTATAAGTTATATGTAAATTTTTATATGGTATACAACCTTTTAGGAAATTTTGAAGTAAATTAAGGCGTGATTTCTTCCAACCAGCTTAGGGAGTCCCTAAGGAAATTTTGAAATAAATTAACAAATGATTTCCTCTAACCAACTTGTGGAGCACCTCAAACTCAGGTTGTAGCTTGATACACCCTCAAATCCAAGAAAAAAATGTGTATTTTAACCTATTATGTGTTTTATGGTTTAATGTTATTTGGTAGTTTTGGAAAGTTGAGGATTTTGAATTTTCAAAATTGGAGTGGATAAGAGGTTTAATATTATTTGGTAGATGGGAAGTTGAAGATTTTGAATTTTCAAAATTGGAATAGATAAAAGGTTTTAAGGTATTAGATTTAGGAGTTGTCTATATAATGCGACTTTTTGGAGATTCCAATGACGGAATCCGGGGGACAAATTTGAGGTTAAATCTTGATTTGTTGCAGTTAAAATGGTTTTTTAACTGCATATTTGGATTCAGCACCCTGAAAAACCCTTGGGACACTTTGATTGTGCATAAACTAGCTATCAAACTTGCGATTCCAATAAATTGCTGCCGGATTTTGACCGGAAAAACCCACCGGAAAGGCTTTCAAAAAGTCGCATTATAGGCAACTTCTTAGAGTTATTTATGAATCAAAATTTCAAAACCATTTTCTTTCTATTTCTCTCCAATTTTTTGCATGATGTTCTGGCAATTGTTTAAAAAGATTTTAAAGTTGGCAACCTTGTTAAATAAGGAACTTTATAACTGAGGAGCCTGCCCAGTACCCACCACTTAGTAATATATCCAATAGTCATCCAAATAAAGTTTAAGTAGTTAACTAAATGTAGTGTGCTTAGAATGTTCAGTATCTAAAGTTGAAGTAACTAACTAGAGGTAGCATAAAACTTTCGGTATCTAAAGTCTGTTCTTGTTGTATAACGATCTCTAAGGTTATTTGGTAGTTTTCTATAATCAAAAGTTAAGGATTTTGAATTTTTAAAATTCGAGTGGATAAAAAGTTCAATGCTATTGGGTATTTTTTCTGGAATTGGAAGTTGAAGATTTTGAATTTTCAAAGTTGGAATAGATAAGAGGTCTTTAAAGTATTAGATTTATTTGTGAATCAAAATTTCAAAATCAACATTTTCGTCTATTTCTCCCCAATTTTGTGCATGATGTTTTCAAAATTGTTTTACAAAATTTTTAAGGTCCTTAAATAAGGAACTTCATAACTAAAGAGCCTGTCCAAGCTTAGAAAGCTATCCAACAATTTTAAGTAATCCAACACTCTTCCAAATAAATTTTAAGTAATTAACTGAAGCATGGAATTTTCAGTATCTAAAATCTATATATAATAGTCTTTAAAATCTATATATAACATTCTTTAATGCTATTTGGTAGTTTTTCTAGAAATGAAAGTTGAAGATTTTAAATTTTCAAAATTGGAGTGGATAAGATGTTTAATGCTCTTTAGTAGTTTTCTGGAATCCAAAATTGAGGATTTTTTTTTTCAAATGCATACAGGAATTCCTATAAAAAAACCAATAAATAATACATATTTTGTAATTCAAACTTCACTAAAAATAATTTTAATTTTTTTTATTTTTTTTGAAATGGTGATATCACTCTTGGAATATTCGTTTTTTCAAATGCATATAGAAATTCCTATAAAAAAAATACCAGAATATAATACAAAGTTCTTAACTCAAACTTCAAATTATGAATTTTTTTTGGGAAATTAAAAATATAGAAATAACAAATTAAATTGAATTTTAAATCATTCATACATCCTAACCTTATCATATCTGAATGAATTTATAGGGGCTGAAATTTACTTGAAATTGTGTTGTATTTTTATTTTTATTTAATGAAGTTAAAAAAATGAAAACCAAATATTTGTTTTCTATTTTTAGTCAGACATTTTATTTTTTGGCATTTGGAAATTAAAATAAAACTAGATTGAAAACTAACTGGTGTTAGTTGCAATTTTGTTTTTATTTAATTAAGTTAAAAAAAATGAAAAACAAATATTTCTTTTTTATTTTAGTGAAACGCATCTTATTTTTTTGAATTTGTAATAAATTGAAAACTTTCATATATAATATATGTATTTACTATAATATGTTAAAAATAATGTTTTGTGGTTGACAAATGTCAACATTTTGTCCTTTGTACATTGTTGCACATGTGTTGCTAATGGTAAAACTACATAAAATATTACAAAATAATGAAAAATGAAAAATGTCCGTGATTAGAAGTTTAAAAGCCTTTTTAGAATAATGAAAAAAGTCTATGATTAGAATTTTCTGAGCCTTTTTAGAATAACAAAAAAAGTTCGTAATTAGCATTTTCGCTTTCTTATTTTGGAGTTTATGAGGAAAATCACTTCAATATGACTTGTAGGCACATGAGAAGGATCTGTTTATGCTGAACGTCGTTTATCAATTGAACAGTTTATGAATTGAACTCCAGTCTTCTATTATAAAAAACCTAAATTATTGTTCTAGCAACATTTGGAATTGTCAATGTTTATGAATTGAATTCTAGTCTTGATCTGTTAAAAAAAACCTAAATTATTGTTCTAACGACGTTTGGAATTGTCAACCCAAAAATAAATTTACGAAAACGATTTGTAATTGTTCAATCCTCTTGTTTTACTGTTGAAAATTTATAGTTGAATGATCATCTAAAAATCCACACTGTCCATATTTGTTTTCAAGTGTTTCGCTGTTTGAAGATTGTCCAAATTGGGGATCCCATGTTGGTATTTCAGCGATTTGTTTTTGTTAGAGATGGATATATCTATGTGACGTCTAGAAGTTTGCAATTATAAGCACAACTTTCTTAATTTGGTTTAAAGAATGTTGTACTAATCATGAATATATGTTGATAGCTATTACTTTTAGTAAATCGCCATAATTCCACGATATTTTCAACATCATACAATGTAATATGATTAGTATTACATTGACATTGGAGGCTTGGATGACCGTGCTGACATTGTGGATGTTTTATGTGAAAACTATATGATTCTAGCTAGAAGCTTTATGAACAAACATAAAATTATTATTGATTATTACATAGAAATAGATGTTTTATGTGAAAACTATATGATTCTCCGTCCAAGCTTTATGAACAAAAATAAAATTATTTATTGATTATTATATAAAAGAGTTAAATGAGGAAAGATTCAAGACTACTAGTTTAGTTTATTACAATGAAAGGTGATTTATTGGATTAAAACGTAAAATAAACAGCATGTAGAAATGCAAAAACGTCATGAATTTGAATGGCAAAGAGAATTTGAAATTCCAGAACTGGTTGCGATGGATCAATACTGATCGATTCTACAGCAGGAAATCAATCAGAGAAAGACTCACCCGCAAACAATTCGAGGCTCCATGGGTTCGAAATAATTGATGAAGCGAAGTCCATTTTGCAGGACAAATGCCAGAACGGCGTCTCATGTGCCGACATCCTTGCCTTTGCTGCAAGAGATAGTGCCCACCAAGTAATTCACCTACTCATACCCTCTCTTTATCGCATTGTGATATTGTAACTATATCTTTATATTCATATTACTGTATATTGGTATTCCCGTAGGTTGGCGGATTAATTTGGGATGTGCCAGCAGGATGAAGAGACGGAAGGATCTCTCGAGCATCAGACATCCCAGGGAATCTCCCTGCTCCAGAATTCAATGTAAACTAACTCACACAAATTTTCGCTGCAAAACATTTGACACAGGAAGACATGGTCACTCTCTCAGATCGCTACCGTCCGACTGCTACTGATTAACAATAATGATGAGCATCAATCGTATTTTAACATAATTTAATATATTTTCAGGGGCGCATTCTATTGGGGTTTCTCATTGCTCTTCATTCAGCGCAAGCAGGCTTTACAATTTCAATGGAACAGGTCATCACAAACCCAGTATGGACTCTCGATTTGCTTTTTCACTGAAAGCCAAATGCCCAATCCCTGCTTCTAATTCAAACTCTGATCCAGCTGTGCATTTGGATTCATTGACACCCGGAGGATTAGATGAGAAATATTACTTGGATCTTCAAGTAAAACGTGGAGTGCTGACCTCTGATCAGACGTTGATGTCAAGTCCATCGACAGCCAGAATGGTGAAGACCAACTCCAAATACCCATCTATTTGGAGGAAGAAATTTGGAAGGGCAATGGTGAAGATGGGTGAAATAGATGTGTTGACAGGGTTGCAGGGGGGGATCAGGAAAAATGGCCGGATTTTCGACTAACCAAACTCAAACGGAAGCGAAGGAACTGTGAAACCGGACGTGCGAGAGCTAACTATGATTTATTGCAATTATCTTATATTTTTATTCCAAGTAGGGTGCAATTTCACGTGAGTGCATTCCTAGTATTGTTTGTTTTATGAAATATTTGTTTGTTTTATGAAATATTTTTTTGATTTGGGAGGATTGTAAAAAGTGGTTGGAATTCAGGCAAAATAATTTCAAAAAAGCTTGTAGAGGCAGTGTTTGAATCATGTTTTTGATGGTGGAAATGGATTCAGAATCATCAAAGACCTTTATAACACTTAAAATTTTGAAATTTAACAACTATAACTTGGATTTATAAAAATCCTCCAACATAATTGATGCAGGAGCATCTGGTCGACAGGGAGAAGACCGAGAGGGGGAGAACAAAATTTGAGAAGAAGATTGCGAGTGAGACAAAGTTATCTGAACGGACAGCAAGTCTGTCAAACTTTTATGTTTTTGTTTTATTTTCTTTCATGATCAACTACACTATCAACTTTCTGTTATTTTTAAATTTATGTTCGTTAAATTCAAATATTGTAACAGATTCTAGTTAAAGATGATGATAGTAGGATAGGGTCAGTAGGTGCTTGACAACGAAACCCTATGATAAAAAGGCAGGCAACGCAAACTAATTAGAAGCCAAGAAAAGCATGACTATGTTAACTGTAAACCAAACTGTAATTGCATAACTGCCAGCAGTTAACTAACTGCCTAAACAAAAGCTTTGTATAAAGAGACAAATGAGATAACCCAGGGGGGTTCACAAAAAAAACAGAGCATTTACACGAGGGTAATAGAATACACATTTTTACTTCATCTTGTTCTGTGCACAAGCAGACAAACTGTTTATTTATAAATGTCCTCAGTTATAAAAACCTGCATATACAGTGCTGTGTAACTATTTCGTTCTTACAGTGCTGTGTAACTATTTCGTTCTTACAGTGCTGTGTAACTATTTCGTTCTTTTATAGCAATAGTGTTTACAGTGTCCAAACAACTATGAACTGGCAGGTAAAGAAGTGAGCAAACGGTGGAAGGAACCAGCACCCTCAAAGGGTTGAACCAGACAACTACACAACCGGGTAAGCAACAGAATTTCCAGCGAACAAGTCTAACTATCATTTAAATATTACATTGTATTTTCTGCTTAAACAAATTACAAGGACTGTGCAACGGGGTGTAACCAAACAGGGTTACAACCGACCCATAAACCCTTCTATGTTGCGGCCAAGGGTTTGCCAAACCTAGAAAGTCCAGACCCAATAAAAAGACAGATAAGTCATACAACAAACGACTGCTATCAAGGTCAGGACCTAGAACCACTACAAAGAAGCAAAGCGAGAATAAGACTACCCGGAGGAAAATGACGGAAGCCACTGTGCAGTTACGGGAACCGGTCGCACCTGTACACAATAGAGAAAAAGGCAGGAGGTTAGGGTTTCCTTCCCACCAAACCCTCGCACGGGAGATTGGCACCACAAGATTGCAACAAGTAAACTATGAATGTGCAAAAAGGAAAACGAGCTTACCTGATAGCGAAGCCGGAGTAACAAGACGGTAGAACCCAGAAAACAGAGACCCCTGTCCACAGAGTGGCTGCAAGTCATTAGCCACGGTGCAAACGGAGGAGAAGAGAATAAAGCAGAGAACGACGACATACCTGGTCCAGAGAGCGAGCGCCGGAGAAGAAGGAAGCTGGAGTTTCCATTGAGCTGTGCTACCAACGAACTGGGCGAACGGAGCCACATTTTACCATAGCCATCAATCACAAATTTGTCAGGAGAACCAGACCAACAGTAACCATAAAACAATACAGAGACAGTTCTACGGGCACGAAAACGAAAAGACCACACAGTGTAACCTCACCAGCTTACCAATAGAACCAGAAGTCGAATAGACCCACACACTGGTTACAAGGCGTAGCTGAACGACTTCATAGCACCACAGAACCGGCGGAGAACCAAAGAGGTTCCATTACAGACCAAAGCAACTCAGAGACAGAACCAAAAACCGCACAGAGACCTTTGCTACCAAACACCGAAAGCAAGAATGAGCAAAGAGGCGCGAACCGGGTGACCAAAAGGCGAAGTAGGGTTTGATAAGATCGAGGAGGACAGGTGTCCAGAGGAGAACCAACATAAGGTACAACAAGTTGATTGATTAAATAATCCAAAATCACTTTACAATTACCATAACATACGAACGAGTCCAATAGCATAAGACCACCTAAGCGGAGGCAAGTGGTGACCACGTGGGCTGGCCCCATCAATAATGCATGTGAAAGGGGAGGTTCATGTAGATCCAGATCATTATATTTGATAGGAAATACATCATTTTAATATATATATATATATATATTATATAATATATTAATAATATATAATATAATATATATAGACACACTAAAGATTACTATTAGGTATTAGTTTTTCTGAAAAAGTAAGATCTTAGTTTTCAAGTAAGAATCACTATTAATTTAGCATTAACCGAATCAAATTATAATGTTTAATTTTGAAAAATAATTAATTAATTTTCAAGATTACTAAAAAAACATTATTTTTTTAAATATTTGATTGGAACATAACTTGAAAGTCTTATTGAAGTGGTTGCACAATATAATGCCACATAGATAAATTTTTTGACATATTTTATCCTAAATTTATGGATATAGTTGCTATATTCATGCTTGATTTTTAGATAGTTGTGCGGTGTGTTTTTATTCTTAAGCTTTGCAAGAAAAACATCTAAAAATAAAATTCTTGAAAATATCCAATACTAAAATATATAACATATTTATCATGTGTGACTTCCCACCACAATTTAAGCAAGTATTTGCATACAAAAATGGTTAGGAATAAGATGTAAATAAATATACTTACAACGAGTTACTTCCCACCATTATATATGTTTACTTCAACCCTTATATAGGAGTAAAACTATAAATGTGTATGTTTACTAGTCGCTACTATCTACCAGAATTTATGCAATTCCTTGTGCCTGCGGAAGCTATTAATTTATCCACTTTGTTGTAGCTAAATCTTGCACATACTGCACAAGTGCAGGAGGAGACATAGAAAGCTCCCTAAGGATAACCTCTAGGTTTATTGTAGGCCAGTGCCTAGGACATCTTAAAGAGATGAGTGCATGAAAGGTTATATGTGAGGGGTTTGTAGCACTCCAATTGTTACGTAAGAAGGTTATAGGAGGGGCTTGGTTTAATAAGCCTTCAATGAGGTAGATTCAGGCCAACTCATGGATCCAAATGATGGGGGTATATTGGGAAAATCTCAAAGAGAAATGGCTTCTTCTTCTGGTGGCGGACACACGGAAATGAGACATCTTAAAATTGAAGTTGTAGGAATGGTGGAGAGGGGGAAAGGAAGGAGGAAATTTGATGCATAGGGATGTAATAACAGAATCTTAAGAAATAATGTTCCAGCAGAAAGTGGAATTTGATGGATAGGGCTGTAAACAACACAGAATCTTAAACCATGGTTTTCCAGTGAAATGATAGAAATAGAGGAGTGCAAAAGAAGGTTTAAGATCAAACATGACATAGGTATCAGTCTCTGCTAAAACCTAATGTAGATCTTGACTAACACAGGTCCTGTAGGTTAATCAAATGCACAAGTAAATCTGTAATTTTACAGGTACTGCAATGCTAGTGAATAACACCTAGAGGTCTGTGATAAGCACAGTACTTTCTTCTATGAAAAGCTAAGATAAATCCATAGATTGAAGAGGAACCAATTTTGTTCATTTTACTATTTCAAACGAAAAAAACACTGATGAAATGAGATTACTGAGAAGAACATGCGCACGTATTGAATCAAAAGGGAATTGCCATTTATCTCAAAAGGGTCCAAATAACTAGCCCATACATTCAACACGATATTAGTAAAGTCCCCCATGAATAAGAAAATAGTACCAAAATGGCTTCTCAAAATTCAAACTGCTCGAGTGAGAAATTCTGGAACCTCTCTATAATATTGCTCCCCCTTATTTATAAGAAAAGGGGGACAGCTTGAGTTACAATCACAAAAATCTTTGAGCTAGAGCACCAACTGTCTGCTAGACTAGCTGTCTCGGCTAGTGTAAGGCTCTGCTACATAAAGATTACAATTGGGATCAAATCCCTTCTTGGAAATAGAATACTACAGAAATTCAAAAGAAATAGGAGGAAGAGTTGAGGAAGGGGTCCTTTGTTGTCCCTGTGAAAGCTACAAATCAGGCCCAATCTCTGTCAAAGTGTACTTCCCATGCTGCTTGGTTTGTTTACTATCTATTCTCCCTTAAATTCCTTCGGCCCTGACTCTGGAGGTGTGTAGCAGAATAGTTTTCTCATGAATGCGCCCACATCTAGTTTGAATGCATCATCCCCCATGATTTACTGTCAAATCTGTTGTCGAAACCGACTCTGTCATTTCAGCCTTTATTTCATTCGGCACTAACTCCCGGACTCGTGTCACAGTGGGATTCTTTTGGATCAACCCATCCCATGCTTTGAATGCACTTCCTGTTCTTCTTAGGACCATAACTGCCTACCCATCCGCCCATTTAAATCTCTCCAAAACATTGTCGGAGCAACATGGCCCCGGGACCTTATCCTTTAAGAATAATGTGAAACAGGGGAATTCTGCCCTCCCCTTATGCCCCCTTTCATATAGCCCCGCTTATGTTGTTCTTTTCATGTAACCAAGGGCTAAGACCAATGGCTTAAACTTCAGGCACTAAATCCTTCAGACCGGTGTCTGGGAGCCTTTTTCCTTTATAACACAAAAATCCCTTTGATTGCCCCTTTCACCATATCGGTTGATATATCGTACATGAAATATTTTTAGATCACGCCGTAATAACTTATCGCATCCGGGGGGGTTTTCCTTTGTTACTTGGAATCTCGAATCCCAATGCTTGATAGCCTTTTTCTTTTATCTTTTCCCCTTAATGGTTGCGATCATTGATCTATGGGGTGACATCATCACTTCCATGTGTCACCTTGTGAGTGGTGACATGTGTCACCCAGAAATGGCCCCATCTCAACCCTAAGAACGATGAAATTGAGTGACACGTTTCATCTGCAACGTCAACATTCGTACTACCACATGTCCTTCGTACTGCCACATCATTGATGATGCCAACTGCCATGTCAGCTCAAAGGATCAATCATATTGCATCACGTAGCCCCCAAGAAGAGAGATAAAATGGCTTGCCCGACCTTTTTTTTGCATGGGTTTCCTTTGTATTTAGTTTTCATCCCTTCCCAGAACTTTTATAATGTATCGCAGAATCCCCCCCCCCCCCTCACCCCCGTATGGTCTTGGAAAGAGAACCCATGTCGATCACCGATATTGCGGGATTGTGGGATGCAGGATTTCCCATCGCCGATATGTCATACCACCATACCACCACATGGAAGAGAGAGAAGAGGGTGGCTCGACCTTTGTTTTGTCGAGTATTTTCTTTGTTAACAATTTTCAGCCTCCCTGACGATTTACCAATATATCACAAGATCGACCCCCCTCAAGGTTTTGGAGTGTGTGGGATTGTTATGATTGTGGGACTGCGGGGTGTGAACCTGCAGGATGCAGGATTCAGGGTCATTGATATGTGATTTGCGAGATGCGAGACATGCAAGATATGTGACTGCGGGGCCCTCCAATGTGATTTGCTTTTATCTTTTAGTGTTTTTTCTTGGTTTTCTGGGCTTTCCAAAAGCAATCTTCAACAGGCTCTAACTTTTGATCCACAAGTGCTTTTTTGGACTTATTTATGCCATTGGAAAGCTCGTTCCGAGCACTATATAATGTGGAGGGATTCATTTATCTCTGAGAGATTTTGTGGCTCAAAATTTAGAATAAAACTTCACTTCTATTTGACATTTGAAGCAACTGATGACTGATAAAGCAGTGAGTGACAACATTGGCTCCTACTGGGGACAATGCCTTGTTGGCAAGGTGTTGAGAACCCATGGACCAGTATCCTTCACCATTGGGCATAGATTTAGTAATATTTGAATCTTTGTAACCAACAAAATCTCCATTGGACTTTTCTCCTCAATCTAAAATGCAAAAATAAAAATTCTAACAACTGGAAAGTAAATGTTGAGCTAGTGAGTTTATTTATGTACATTCCTACTTATGCACAGAAATTAATTTAGCTAAGCATGTTCAACCCTTCAATGGAGCTAGGCCAGCATTAGAGTACTGCTCCATATGCCTTTACACTATCGAAAAATAAAAATAAAAATGAGCATGCACCATAAAAAAATATCGAACAAGGGACCTGATACATGCTCTTGAAATGGTCTCTAGTGCTAACTTAAGAATAGGCTCATGTACTCAGCCACATGGTCATGGAATAGACAAGGGGTATTTGGAGCAACCTCTTCTTCACATACAATCTACTGACCAATGTCTTTTTCATCATGGTAGCCACAAAAAATATTCAACTCCTCAAATTTGGCTTTGAACTCTTCTTGAAAAACTTGTTGTTGGGAGCTTGCTCCCCAATTGCTAGTAAATAGCTCCTTCCATACCTCGATGGCCATTTCCTTCTCCACTAAATAATATGAATAAAAAACTAGAGGATATCCTTGATCCCGCTCTCCATGTGAAAGATATGCATCATGGACATGAGCCTCTTTGTTGACCTCCTGATGGGCTTCTTCTTCTATTTCAACTTCCCATAATTGAGAGTGTGGTAACTCTACCTCACTTGACTAGCTTCGTCAGAGTCATATTCATCAGAAGAAGGGGAAACATTAGAATCAACTAAATAAACCCTTTGAGAGTTTATTTGCAACTTAGTGGTGTTTTCTTCTTCTCTTTCTTCCTTATGGGGTGATGCATCTTGATGTGAGTGGATATCTTCTTGGAATGGGCTCTCACATATATCATCAACAAGGTATTAACCTTGAGAATGTCTTCATCATTAAGTGGTGTGCAACAATCTTCAAATAAAGCATTCGGTGGGTATAATTTTGTGCAATAGTGATTGAAAGCTTTATGAAAACGTATTAGGGAAGATATGCTGCCACGAGGCAGTGCTTTGTACCAGACTCTAGCACCTTCCTCTAATAAACACATAAATATATTCATTTGTACATTTTTAAGAGAAATACGTTGTTGCTCCATGCATTCATGAAAATCTTTAAGGTGTTGGTCAGGTCTTCTCTTTATGTTCCCACTGAATTTAGGAATGTATGTTTTAACCCCGTATAGAATTTACCTGCATATGAATTCTAAAATGCAGAAAATAAACAATGCGGAAGCATAACACATAAAACAAATATATATAGAGATTTTTTCGTGGATCCCAAAACCAGGAATACCAGCTTGATTTTTCATTATGTTCATTTCAACATTACAATACATATACATACATGCGCAAGCATCTAATACCATGGACCGAAAACCATCACGCCAAAAACCATGTGAGAAAATGATGCACAAAACCATAGGTAGATCCACCCACCTAATATAGGGTCCAAAAAAAATTCCCCGGGGCGCTGCTTCGAACCCCATAGAGGGGAGCTGACCACCCCTATCAAACCCCCTGTGACCCCCCCACTACACAATCAGCGTAATGAAGGGGGGGCTCTGCACCCCCAATCCCCTGATTAACTGGGATAACTAGTTGTGGAAAGAATATAACATAACCCAACATTCTCCCACTTGTTGTTTTATTTACACAAGGGGCCACAGGAGAGTTTAGTCATTTATCCAACCTTACAATGCCCATTGTTTCTCTACACCAATAGAACTTCTCAGAGCTCACATATTTTCTCAATGCATCTGCAGTATTCTTCAAAGTGTCCAACTTTACCAGCAACACCTTTTTGCCTTGTATTATAACCCTCACAAGGTGATTCTGAGCATCAATGTGATTTGTCTTTAAATGATAAGTAGGGTTCTTTGCCAAGAAAATTTCACTTTTGCTGTCACGGTCTATCCTTATAGCTCCCTATACTAACTCCATACTTGAACACAATCTCTGCAACCAAACTGATTCCTTCCTTGCATGAGTGGCTGCCATGTATTCTGCCTTTTTAGTTGATAGTGCCACTATAGATTTTTTCTTACGCATCCAACTAACTATACCTCCGAATAGGTTAAACACATACCCACTTGTAGATCTTCTATGATCCAAATATCCAACTTAGTCTGCATCAACAAAGGCATGAATATCCAACACTCTATCCAATCCTGGTCTTCCTTGGTAGTACAAACCATAATCACTAGTTCCACGCAAATACCTGAAAACCTGCCTCACTGTTGTCCAGTGCTCCTTCCCTGGTTTTGACATAAACCTAATCAATACTCTCACTACATATGCAATGTCTAGTCTAGTATAGACCATCACATATATCAGGCTACTAACTACACTTGCATATGGAACACGGGACATGTTCTCTTCCTCTTTTTGTGTCTTGGGACATTGTTCAGTAGATAACTTCACACCTACAGGAATAGGAACCTTCACTGCTTTACTATCTTGCATATTAAACCTCTTCAGTATTGTATCTACATGCTTCCTCTGGTTTAACCAGAGTTTACTCTTTGCATGATCTCTTTTAATTTCCATTCCCAAAATATAGTTTGCAGCACCAAGATCTTTCATGTTGAATTTTGAGGACAATTGGTTCTTCAAAGCCTAGATAATTTCTTTGTCATTTCCAACTAGCAACATATCATCCACATACAAGACTAGATAAATAACACGGTTACCAATTAATTTAAAATGCACACAATGATCTAATTTTCTTTTGGTGAAGCCAAGTTCCTGTATAAATGTATCAAATTTCTGATACCACATCCTTGGTGACTATTTTAACCCATATAGATACTTTTTTAACTTGCATACCAGTTCTTTCTTACCCTTCACTGCAAAACTTTCAAGTTGCTTAATGTAGATCTCTTCTTCTAGATCCTCGTGAAGAAATGTTGTCTTTGCATCCATCTGTTTTACCTCGAAATCAAAAGCAACAACACATAAAAGTAATCTAATATAAGCTACCTTGGCAATAGGAGAAAAAATATCACCAAAATCAATTCCCGGAACCTGGGAATAACCTTTTGCTACCAACCTAGCTTTGTATTTCTCCACCTTTGCTTCTGCATTTGTCTTCTTCTTGAACACCCATTTGCTGCCAATGGGTTTCCTTCCAGCCGACAGATCCACTAGATCCCAAGTCTCCTTTTTGTGCAAAGATGTCATTTCATCAACAATGGCCTCTTTCCAGGGTTTTCCATCCTCTAAATCAGTTACTGTTTCCTTCACAGTTTTGAGATCATCATCAATAATAGATAAAGCAAAATTTGAACAAAAAGCAGATGGACTATACCTTTTTGGCTGCCTTCTTTCTCGAACTGATCTTCTCACAACTGGATTTTGTAGATCTTCATCTTCTGATTCCTCTTCTGTTATAGAGTTTGATTCTTCCTCCTTTAGCTAAAACTCTATCTTCTCAGGTTCCTCTGGTTGGAATTCATATTTAATAACATCCTTCACCTCTTTGAACAGCACATCTCGACTGTACACAACCTTCCTTGTTACTGGGTTCCAAAGTTTATAACACTTTAAGCCATTCTTATACTCAATAAAGATGCACTTTTTAGATTTACTATCCAAATTTGTTATTTTCTCCTTTGGAGCATGTACATATGCATCACATCCAAATACCCTCAGATGTGAAAGAGAGGGATTCTTACCAGTTCATACCCCTTGTGGGGTCTTATCCTCCAATGCTGATGAAGGTGATCTACTAACTAGGTTGTTATCAATCAGATTTTCCTTGAAGTTGTTAGAAGAAGGAAAGGGGTCCGAGGTAACAACAAACCAATCTTTTAAGTACACAATCTAGCCAATCTATACTCAGAGAGGGCTCTCTTTTTATAATTTAGCTTCGTTTATGGGATATTAGGCTAGTAATGAAAGCTTGGGGGGTTTTGATTTTGTTTGGTGGTGGAATTCAGGAGAAGATGGATAGAAAAAGGTATTTCAAGCCATTGGGCTTTGGAGTCAACTAAAGATGGCTTAACTGGAACAGGTTGATTTAAAAAAGGAGAGTTTCTCAGGGCAAGATAGCTAAACAAAAGACAAATGGTAGCTTAAAAGGATGAGATGGTCTTAAACAGGGAGGAAGGGCAATCAAGAATCTTTCAACAAAATCCAAGATGAAAGAAAGAGGGTGCTCATTAACAAAAAGCAATTAAGTATTCTTTGTTAAATGGTCATAGTGATAAACTATGAAAGCAGGGAGCAGTTAAGGATTCCCTACCTATAATAGCTTGGAAGAAAACATTAAGGAAATAAACAATTTTAAAGACGGAATGCAGTAAAGATCTTTTTGAAATATAACTTTTCGTTTATCATTCAGATATGGAAAACATATGAATATTTATTAAACCAAAAAAACTGTAAAAAGACAATATATAGAATACTTATTTGTTTCTCGTTTGACACAGGTATCCTGTAAAATTCCTTTGCTTGATTACTTTGTTCTAGCAAACCATACAAAAGTTGCTCAACAACACTTCAATTCCAAAAATAAATTGTCTACAGAAATTTCTAAGAATCCACTCCCAATACTTCGAATAAGGAAGTACTTATACAAAATTTACATCAAAATATCTCCTAACCAAGAGAGATACATTCTAGGAAAACTAAATATCTTTTACATGAATATAGAGACAGATGGTATCGAAAGTATAAATTGAATGTGAACTGCTTGTTGATGTCCCTGTTTTTGTTGAAGGAGTTGGAGGCAGGTCCTATGAATATGCATCTTGCTGTCTTGATCGTAATTCTATGCTGGATGATTGATTTTAGCTTTTCACTGATACTCTTTTACCTGTGATTGATACTTTTTACCTATTTTACCATCATTCATCCTTTTTTTACCAAAATTGACTATGGTAAATACTTCAATTTACTTCACTTTTTACCATGGTAAATCATAAGATGTCTGTCATGCTGGTCCACCAATCATCTCTTGATATTCTTGTCCTTGTTAGGTTTCTATAGATTTCATATACTTCTGTATATTTTACAAAATTTGGTTGCACTGGAAATAAGTGCTTTACTTCATGCTCAATGTAAAAATGGTTCTCCAAACTATCATAGAGAACTCTCCCTGTGGGCAATGTGTTGACTGAAGATGAACTGGCTTGACTGTTAGTTTGCTAATGTAATTTTTTGACATAATCATCCTGGAATATTAGCTCGTCATTGATTACTAAAGGACTTGGAAGTCCTTTACTTTGTAAGATGCCAAATTTCTCCATGAACTCATCTATGTCTTCCTGCATATTTTGACATTTACGTTCCAGGCCTTGCATTAGACTCATTTTTGTCAATACTTTCTTTATTTCGAGGATGGTAGCAATCCTATCCTCAATGTTTAATTATTCCAACGGATGCATGTTTTTACTGTTTAGAAAGTTTATTAATCTGATAGCTTCTTCAGGCTGCCTTCCTAGTTCTTCCTCGGTTTTTTCCATTCTCTTGAAGAGCAACTTTTACTACGTAAATTTGTTCAAAAATGATTTGAATTGATAACCAAATATCATTGATGGAATCAATTATATTGGTCCATAATATATTTTTGATATCAGTCAAAGGCTTTTCAAATGTAAGGTCTTTTTCCAATGTTTTAATCTGTTGAGTCAAGTCTTTGTTTTTTCTCATCTCTTCGGCAAAATTGAATTTTGATACATCATCTTTTTGCTCTAAAGTAATGAATTTCTCTTTTACCTTTTGCAATTCAGTGACTTGGAGCTTCATTTTCTCCATGGACTTGATCAATTCTTCTATGCTCTGATTTGATTTTCTTGCTTGTGATGTACATGTACCTGTTACTTCTTTAGTTGCAGCTCTTGGCAAAGGGACATTTGGTGCTAAAGCACTTGCCAATGTAGAAGGTATTGCTGTAGAAACCAATGGCACTACATTTTGAGGCTGTGTGATCGAATCACTCTGCCTGTTTTGTAGTGTTTTCTCTAATTCTTGCTCTGTCTCTTTTAGTTTCTCATTTAGCTTAAGGACCAATTCCATAAGCTCTTCTTCATTTTTCTTCTTAATCACTTCAATAGTTTGAGGGTGAATGAATGGTGGCAATTTCAATTGCTTTCTCAGTGCAGCTATATCTTCATTCTTTTTCTTTATTAGGCTTTCTGCAACCTTGATATCCTTTGGGTTATGGCCCAACTGAATAATCAAATCCTCCAATGATTTGATTCTGTTTTCCTTTGCCTGTGAGGAGACCTTTTCTAGTGGCAATTGGGCAGTAGTGTTGTTCAGTGAATTTTGCAACATATGTGCCATCATTGCCTTGCTTGTCAGTTTAGAATAAACCATCTCCCATGTTTGGTTATGTAGTTCTATCTAATCTATGGGGTGGATGTCTTTAGATGAGACCTCAAAATCAGCCTTGAGGTAGTCTGCAAATGACTTGGGTTGTTGTGGTATTGGCTTTAGAAAGCTCATCTGCATTTTTCCTTCTTTGATGTCATAAGCTAACATCAATTCGGTTTAATTTGTAAGGGGCATCTTCAAGTATTGAACATAGGCTTGGGCCCTCAATTTCTCATTCTTGGTCTTTATCTCCATGAATTTTCCTTTTATGTCCATGATCTTCTCAGTTGAAGATCTAACAGATGAAACTTCTGCGCTCTATTGTCTTTCAAGCTCTTGCCTTTATGAACTGGAAGGTGTCCCACCTATTGGGAATGTATGTAGACTGTCTCTACCTTCTTTCCTCAAACTCCTTGTTGTTTCCTCAAATAATTCTTCCTCTAAATATGGATTTAGCCTGTGCCTCTTAGCACCGGGGTGGTCTAAAGGACCACTGGCAGGGGTAGCTACTTCCCTGTCTCTTTTCAAGTTTTTTTTCTCATTCAAAGGAGTCTGCACACCCAGGGGATTTCCCATATTAACCTGAGCTAGATGAGACTGTGGTGGAACTTGTTCTTCAGAGATTTCAGGCTGCTCTAACATCTCTGGTTGTTCTGATGTTTGGGGCTGTCCTGATACTGGAGTACTTGTTCCCTGGTCTTGTTCTTGTGGTGGTTCTGCTGGGGGAGCAATAGTTTCATGTGTGTGCCTTTAAGAAGTCTTTGTTGTAGAGGCATTAGGCTCTGGTGTTGGCCTTTGAGTAGATTCAACTGGTACCTATTCACATGAGTCTAGGTCAAGTCTCTTTTCTAAGTCTTTTATTCACATTCTCTACCTCAACTTGATCACTATCCATTTCAACTATAGTTCCTTCCCTCCATTCATACATATTTTCATACTATTCTATCTTAGGTATTCTGTGATGGATATAGGGTGACAACTTATGTTTCATTCTTCTATCACAAATTTAACCTTGTGGGTCATATCTCTAAGTAAAGCTTTTCTTTAGTCTCATTGTTGTTTCTATGATTTCTTCTGCTCTTTTCCCTACTTCTCTATTGTTGCACACAAATGGGCCTAAGTGGTCTCTAATCCTCAATTGGGATTTCTCCTTTGCCTTGGTGAAATGAATTTGATCAGATTTTAGCATTTTCCTATAATATTCTAGGGCAAACAATCTCATAGGAACATACTTAGGAAGCTTGAAAGTAGGGAGATCTTGTATTGCTTTGACAATTGAAGGATTCTCTTGATTTCATGGCTAATCCTAGGAGGAGGACTTCCTGTCAGCATGGTGGTTACAGGGTGGAAAAACTGGTCAATGAATTAATTGTATGGATAGGGACAAGTATATGAATAGTGGAAGATGGAAGTCCAAAAAATGACTGATCTGAGATTACCCTTTGTATCAAGTTTATCTACAGAGAATGGGAACTTGTGAGACTGATAGTAAAGGAAAAGGTGATATATGACTGTAGAATACTTGAATACCTTTTCATTTTTTAGCCTCATGAACTGGTCATGGATTTTCTCAGCAATGAAAGCAGAATAGTTATATTTGACAGTAGGAGGCAAACCAGGGGTAAAAATGGACATTAAAACTAGAGTCAATTCATCCACATACTCACTATTATTGAAACTCATGACTGCATCTATCATATTGATTATATTTTTGCCTATCTCTGTGAAGAAAGATGCCACATAGGGAGGAGGATCTTTGGGTTGATGTTGTTTATCCATAAAAGTCTGGCAAAGGCGACTAAGTTCAGACAGGGACATTTTAGATGATTTCTCTAGTAATTCCCCAAGCGAAATTGGGGTGAGGTCTTCACCGAGCTAAAACTGTAGCATTTCATTGATTGAATCTACAGTAACAGTGAAGAGAACAGTTTGATTGGGGGACATTATTGCTATGAGGGTGGGATTATAATTGGCTTGATATTGATGGATAATGTCAGAGAAAGTGTGCACAGAGGGGAGCATGTACTTTGAGAGATTTGATTCCCAAAGTCCTATGGTATCAGAGCCATTCATGTAATTGTTTCAACATTGACAAGATATTTTGAAAGAGCTTTTATTAGTTTCAATGTTTTTTATTTGAAAATATTTATCTGTTAGGGGCAGATAATCCAAATCTCTATGAGGAGTAGTGAGAGGACGTATATTGAGGGCCACAGGGGTTTCCATTTCTAGTTCTTGTAGAGTCAGATAGGAAAATGATTTTTCAAGTATAGTTCATGAAAATAGAGGGTCCTAGGAGTCTTCAATTCTAAATTCTGCAACTGAATTGTAATGAATTTTGGGTTTTTCAACGTAATCACAAAGTAAATCAAGTATTTACAGGGTTTCTGGAAGGAAACTGGTAAATACCTATATTTAAGTGACGAGCAATGAAGTGCAGGTTCACTGGGTGCAAATGATGGACTAGAGCAGCGTCGAACTACAATTTTCAGGGTGGCTTATAGTTGGAATACGAGCTGGTTGACTTCTACGTCCTGGTTGCATGCATGAGTTTTCAGAATAAGGACGAAAAACTATTTAACTTTGTTTTTATGCAAAGTCAAAGCTTTTCACGGGTTCGTGATATGGACAGGTGCCATCAATGGGGAGTTGACTTAACGTTTTGTCTTTAGCGAGAGGTGGTAAACGGCTTTCATCGCACTACTATTGGAGGGTAAGTGGTATTTGGGCAAGACCGCACGATTCCATACGTTGCATGACACGTAGCAATGGTACAATTCATGAAACCACTCACCATCGCACGCTAACAGTCAACCATAGAGGTCTGTGCGATATGCGTGACCACTGTTGGATCTGCGGGATTCGATCGGATGGTCGTCGGGGAGATGAAGTGACTGGCAGATATGGAGGGCGGGCCCGATATAAATTAAAGAAATTAATCATATCAAGGGTGATTCAATTGGTTATCGAGTTATTAATTAGTCTGAATGACGTAATTAATCCCCATTAAATGGTGGCGGGGTCAGGTTCTTCATTAACTACGGATTAGTTAATTAATCCCGCTTAGTTTATTTGTTTTATGGTTATATTTAACCAAGGGGCGGGATATATAATGATTTTGGGTTTTGTATAATAAGATAATATGGGTGTGGGTAATGTTGTTTTATAGGGGAGTTATATAATAAACATTAGTGGTTAATATGACAAAAATGAATTGGAAATCACTAAGTCCAATGTTTTCCAAAAGTGTTTCATCGTATAACATATTACTTAGGCTAAAGTGTATAAAAGGGTTTTTATGCAGATTTGTTTCAATTTCCCTAAGTAAAATAGGATTTTACTTAGGAAAAGCTTATCAAAGGAATGAGTGATCTTAGGGGGGGCAATGTTGATGAAAGGAAATTAAGTACTTTAGGATTTCCAATTATTGGGCCGACGGTACGGTCCCTCCAAAAGTCAGATAAATGCTTTGAGCCCTTCTAACTCTGGTAATTACCTTTAGTACTTAGAGAATTAGTGAAGATTTTTAAGGGAATGGGTAGGAAAGTTAATTATTTTGACTTCGAATGTTGACGTGCCTTTCCATGTGATACATGCCTTTGCCTAGTGATGAAGGTAAAAAATTTAAACATTTAAACTTACCATTGACCACATATTTATTCTGCAACCATCATCTACTTACCCTATCTATTAGGGTGCACTTAGACTGGAAAACCCTTATCAAACTTTTTTTTTGCTTTTTACATGGTGATGCCTATCTAAGTCTACATTTATTACATCCAAGGCCCAGATTAAATTGTTGAGTTCCTTTTTCACTCTACCTATCTACTTATTTGCCAAGATTAAACTATTTGGTCAAATCTTTATTCTCTATTTTTAAAACATGAAATTGAAAACATTAAATAACCAAGTTTAAAATGTTTGGTTACCATGGATTGTGTCATAGGTAACAAGTTTCACACAATCGTTATTGTACAAAGTAAAATAGTAGTGGCATTTAGTCTTGCACACTTTCCTCATCTTTTAATTTTGTTGGGGTTCATTTTCTTTCATTTTTTGACCTCTTTTTTAATTCTTTTCACTCTTTTATACTTTTTCTAGGGCATGCCATCTTTACATTTTTTAATTTTTTTTTTTTTTACAAATGTGGAAAACTTTTGCAATAAGTAAAGGTATGAACATATTTCAAAGCTAAACCAAGTCAATCCTTATATATGACTCCTATTGGTATAGGGGCATAATAGTGGCTCTACTTGGGGATGGATTTTCTTGTTGGAAAGTCAAGAATAGTAGATTAGTGGCCTCTGAATGACTGCGACTGTGGCTTGCAATCTTCCTCTTGCTTGCTACTTTATGTATATGTATGACAGTAATACTTCTGAAGCTTAGAGCCTTCTCTTCGGGCTTCAACTCCAAAATCTTACTGTCCAATCAACGCTATGACATTACAAAAGATATAATATGAATTGTGAAGAACATGGTAACATTAGTAACTAGGATCAAAGTAATGCTTCAACATTCGACCATGGACTGGTCCTTCTTCTACTTCTATACCATCTAACTCTTTAAGAAAATATGCATTGTTTCCTTTGAAAGCATAGATAATGTATGGTCCTTTCCATAGGAAGTCAAACCTCCCATGTTTCCCCTTGTCCTCTTGTCTTGAATCCCATCTTAACACTTTATCTCCAAGGTAGAAATCTTCTGCCTTGGTTCTTCTGTTAAATATCTTCTTAAGTCTCTCCTGCAACACTTGGGATCTTTGGTACAACTTCTCCCTGGTTTGCTACAAATTGATGGTCTGGCTTATCCTTCTTTGTATATCATTAGGTTCCATTTGAGATTCTTGGAGTATTTTCATAACAGGAACCCTTAATGATGAAGGAAAAACAACCTCCATGCCATATACTAACTCATAGGGACTGGTTCAAATGGATTTTCTGGTTGTAAGCCTGTCTGCCCACAAAGCATTAATCAATTTTTTGTTCCAAGTTTTCTTATTTTCTTCTAACAGTTTTTTGATGATATTAATTAGACTCTTGTTGGAAGATTCTGCCAGTCCATTCCCTTGAGGGTAGTAGTGTTATAGACATTTTTGGCCACTGCAACCCCAATCATAAATGTCCATAAAATGAGGGTTCCTAAGTCCCTAAAAGTGTTGCTTCATTGCCTAAAGGAACAAGGTCAGCTGATTACATCATCTCCTAGAAGTTCTCCACTAAAAACTGCTCGGAAATGGTCAAAACTGGACCATATTGAATACCCAGTGTAGAGGGTTCGATGCATATCACCTTCCCAGTGTAAAGGGTGTGATGCATACTGAATGGCCCCACTGTAGGGTGCGATGGTCGGAATTGGACAAATGGCAGGGACAATTTGCAAGGTGGAAGATCATGGAATCTTCCAGAAGCTTCCTCTCTGACACTTGCCTCTCTGTTTTCGACTAGGGATGAGTAAGATATCATCAGTCTCCAAGTGGAATCAAGAACTATCAGAGAGAAGACACTAATCAAAACCCCAGAAGATGACTCACCCCCCTACAATCATCTATATATGGATCCCTCGTCACAGAGATCCAGAGGCTGGAATTTTTGTATCTTGTAGAGAAGTGTTGTTGGTTTTCTGGTGAAACTTCATAGTGTTGGGTGATATAAGCTTTACTTGAGGTGAAGAAGGGCTTTCTTGCTGGAGGATGATGCTGGGTCAGAACATATGGTTGTAATCCTCTTGTTATTCTTGATCTTAATAAAGCTATTCTAGTTTTCCTCCATATTCTTGTATGTTTGATTATATATGCATTTGTATGGTTAACACATATCCGGTCCTTTGTTATTTATGAATATAGATATATGTTCTTCGATAGTAGTATGTTGCTTTGATTCCACGGGTGCTCTTTGAAGCTGGGCAGATGAAGAAGAAGCGGCAAAGATCTATTAGGAAGGAGAGGGATCAAGCAAGGGAACCAAGCGCAAGGCTAAGGTTGGTGTCCTTTGTTCCACTCTTATCTATTTTCATAAAGGAAAGCGAAAGTAGACTTTGCTTATTTGTTTCTAAGAAGCTACCAGTCTTAGTGGGAATAGCAGCTCCGAGTGGACACTATTCCCGGTAACAAGTAGGCTGTGGAATGGCCCAATGTAATGTGATACTTGTTATAGAAATTAATCATTTTATTTGACTTGAAGGCTGCAACATTATCAGTAATGATTTTAGTGGGACAACCAAATCTGGACAAAATATTGGTTTCTAAGAAACTTGTGATCACAGTGTCATTGGCTTGTCTGGAGGGAATGGCTTCTATCCATTTAGTAAAATAGTCACTGGCAGTGAGTATCCATTTGTGTTGGCCAGAAGAGAGTGGATGAATTTTTCTCCAATGAATTCAAGACCATATTGTTGAAAAGATTTCTCAGTGGAAATGGGTTTTAAGGGAAAAGGTAACAATTTTCTTTTGCCTTCAAATATTTGACATTTATGGAAAGAAGTTACAAATGTCTTCACATCTGCAAACAAGGTTGGCCAATAGAATCTAGCCCTTAGGATCTTGTCTGCAGTTGACTTCTAATAGAGATGTCCACCACAGTCTCCTGCATGAAATTCTTGGAGAGCCTTGTTAGCTTCATCTTTTATAAACAATTTAACAAAATTCCTTCATGATTTTTCCAAAAAAGAGTATTATCTAAGATGCAAAACTTTGAAGCTTTCATTTTCAAAAAGCTATTCTTGGTTCTGGATAACCCTGGAGGAGCCTGCAGGTTTTGTAAAACATAAATTATATCAACATACCAAGGTGAATCTGAAAAGGCCTGGCTGATTTGTGGAGTCGCCATCTCCTACCTGTTATCTAGTTCATTTATGTCTAGGGCTTGACAATTAGTTTCTGCCATGAGTTTGTCCAATCCCTGACCTTTTGTTAGCTTGATAGGTTTTATCTATATAGCATACTCTAAGATGGTAGCTATCCATTTTCCTCTTTTACCATCAACTCCATCCTAAGTTAGGATGTCTTTGACTACTGCATTAGGAACATAAGCTATTACATGATATTATAATAGGTAGACTCTTAAATATTTAATAGCTTCCACCAGTGAAAAAACTTGTTTCTCCATTATTTTTTATTTTAATGATGCATCTTTGAGTGCTTTAATAAAAAAGGCTATAGGTTTTTCACATCCCTGATCATCCTTTTGTAATAAACTGCAACTATGGTGTCTTCTAATGCAAAAGAAAAAATGATAAAGTCTTTATCAAATTATGGACTCGTGAGGACTGGTGTTTTGGTTAAGGCCATTTTGATTTATTCAAATGATTGCTTGGCCTCTACTATCCATTCGATACTTGAATATTTTTTTGGAATGTTATTTAGTAATCTAATGAGTTCTGCTACGTTAGAAATAAATCATCTTCCCTAAGAAAGCCTGAAGTTCTTTAATACTTCTTGGATGGGGTATCTGTAAAATAGTTTTGATCCTGGAAGGGTCAATTCGAATGCCATCTTTGGAAATAATGTGACCTAAAAGTTTACCCTCCTCTAGACCGAACAAGAACTTCTTTGGATTCAAAGAAATGCCATATTTTTTTCATTTTAAAAAAACTTCCCTAAGATGGTCCAAGTGCTATTGATCTGATTTAGAAAAAAAAAAGTTAGATCATCTAGATATATAAGAAGAAAATCATGAATTTCATTGGCAAGGGAAATGTCCATTGCTCTTTGGAAGATTTCTCCTGTGCTTTTTAGTCCAAATGGCATTTTGATGTATATGAAAGCACCCCAAGGTGTTGTAAAAGCAATTTTCTCTTGGTCATCAGGATGAACCAAGATTTGGTTATATCCTGAAAACCCATCTAAAAGTGAAATTCTAGAAGAGCCCACTATCCTTTGCAAAATATGATCAATTTTGGGTAAAGGATAGTTATCTTTAAGAGAGACCTTATTTACATTTCTCTGATCAACACATAATCTTAGTTCCCCAGTTTTCTTCCTAATAGGTACCAAGTTAGACACCCACTCTGAAAATCTAATAAGGGCAATAATCCTTGCTTCATACATGCGTTCGATTTCTTTCTCAATTTATGGTTATAGCACAGGGTTAATTATTCTGAGTTTCTATTTAAAGGGCTTTTGATTTTCTTTTAGAGGTATAATGTGTTGAATAATAGAGGTGTCATAGGACTTCAAATCTTCATAACTCTAGGCAAAGACATCCTGGAATTCCCTCATGAGTTCAACATACTTTTGCTTCTGATCACGAGGTAAATATTTTGACAATTTTATCATTTTTGGATTATCCAGTGTTCCTAAGTTGTACTCTTCGATATCTTCTTTTAATGGCTCCATTTTAGGTTTCTTGCGAATGTCATTGGAGTCAAACAAAACTTTTGAAGGAGTCAATCTTTTGGGTAAATGATTGTCTTTTAGGTTGATAACCTTTGTTTCTTCTTGAATTATTTCATCTAGGTCCATTTGTTTCAGGTCTTGAATTTCTTTTTGTGTGAATTTGTTAAACACACATGGGAAGCAAATGAATATGAAAGATAAAACATGAGAATCAATTTTTATTAACAAGAGATATACATGTATAGTACATATTGTGACCGTTGGGTTTCACATCCAAAGGTCTATTGGTCTACTTTTGTCTATTCGACTTCCACACTAACCCATTGAGGATTAGGTTTCAAACATTCCCCCCCTTAAACCGAAGGGTTATGTATGAGTCCGAGAAGAAATATATAATACAAAATAGGGAAAAATGCATGGCAGCACTAGGCTGAATGTGCTCTCTAAAATGTTGATATAAAGGGCCATGGTTTAAGGATGACCACCAACACTGGAACGCTTAGTGCAGTTCCCGGAACTCTTCCAAAACTGGCAAGAAGCTGAAGTCTTTTGCTAGAGGAAGTGCTCCCATTGTTTTGAAGAGGGAAACCTTCAACCATGAAAGGGATGTCTCACCCCGCATAAAAGGGAGAACTTCAACCTGAAAAGGGAAGTCTCAACCTGTGATGGTTTAAGGATGACCAACAACTCTGGAATGCTTAATGAAATTCCTGTAACTCTTCCAAATCTGGTAAGAAGATGAAGTCTTCTGCTAGAGGAAGTGTCCCCAATTACCGACTCAAGGCATGCTCAGGGGCATCTTTGTTTCTGGCTACAACTCTAAATCTGGTATGGCAGGTTGTGGCTCAGGCTCGCTTGATGTGACTTTGAAGCTTGTAGATGACCATCATTTCCCCCCTGTCAGATACAAGGTGAGATGATGGAGAAAAATCAACTACAAGACTATTCAATACTCTATATTAAGTTCTGACATGTGATTGAAATATCTTCTTGGTTGTTGATGCCCATTGCAGAGAAGTGACCCATCGAAGATGAATCTTTGTTCCTGCAGGACGTTTGTTTATAAAGGATCTGTGTGAAGAATGGGTGGTTTTATGACATTGCTTACATGGATGAAGATCAAAATAATGATCTTTCAAATGGCCAACTCGGTCACAGTGTTGGCATTTCACAATATGTTGTTGTTGTTGTTGCTGTGGAAGAGGGGCAGAATCTGGAACAACTGGAGGTGAACTGTCATGAAGAACAGGTGAAGATGAATTATCTTCAAGAAATCCAGCAGTTTGAAATTGAATTGTCTTTGAGTAGTCTGGAATATGAAAGGATAAGTCCTTGTCATATCCAAGACCAGTTCTGTGCTTGTTGTGGACAAGTTGTTCCCAAGGTCTGATGATGGGCTTGGGAAGTGAAGGTTGATTTTTTGCATTTGCATGTACAACTGCTACTTTATTGGGTTCTAGATCTGATTCAACCTCAATCGTACTAATTTCATCACTTGCTGGTTGTTGTTAGGTGTTTGTTTTAACCTTGAACAACATATTGCTTTGAGTAGAAAACAATTTGGAATGACAAATTTGTTGAAGTTCATCTTGCTGGAACTGAGATTCTAGTTGCAAAAAATCAATCTTTTCTTGTGCATCATGTATTCGGGTTTGAATGTCACAAAGAGTGTCTTTGCTGACATTTACCATCCCACCAATAGTGGAGTGTATTAGTGCATTCAGTAACTCTAATACATCATCAAATCTAGCCATTTTCCAAAGGTTTAAATTCTTGAATCCAAATATACTCTCAAAACCAAATAAAGAATTGCTAACTTTCTTAAAAATAAAATTTATTTGAATGTTATAGAAAGACTGGCACAAACACCAAATGTAAGAGTGGTGCAAGATCCAAATATCAAGAGAAACAATGTGCTGCAGCGATGGATTTCTTATATGGATCTCTTACGATTTCAAAACTTGTTTGTTTCAAAATAACTAAAAAAAACAATGTTGGAATAAAGCTTCAACATTCAACCTTTTCTTTAATACCATTCACTGTGTCCTTCAAAGCATACTAAACAGAGGTCATACGCACCAGAAAAAGCATGACACTGGACCACAAGACATGAGTGAGTGAACCAAGCATTATGTGCAAGAAACAAGTAGATGGACTAGCATTTGGAAAATGAATTTAATCATCTCATAGAAATGGCCATTGTTTAAGCACACCAATGTACCATACCCAACATTATGCTTCGACGCGATCGCTGATAGCTTAGCAATACAGGTGCGAATTCCATTGTTCTGGCTTCTTTTATTGATAATCCTCAGCTGGAAATTGGTGACAAAATTATAATGCCTCTGTCAGCGGTTGATCATTTGGCGTCTTTGCACATAGCTTATCCAATGCTTTTTGAGCTTCGTACATCACACTGTACGTTTTGAGAACTACATCAACATTCTGAAGAAGGAATTCAAAGGAAAAATTTCACTACGTAGTGGTGAGGCCGATTTACCAGCAGAAACATTTGTACATCCTCTGTGTGCTTTGTGGCTCACCCTCTCCTCATCCTCTTCACAAGTGATTTTGTCATAATGCAGATCAACACGCTTGAATAATAGATATTTCTTATTGTCCAAAAATTAAAACCTTGCCTCCCCAACTCGGTCGTCAATAGTCCCTGCATAACTTACATTTCTTGGGTACGAACTTCAAAGAATTGAAGGTGACGGATTTGTCTTCAATAGCAGCTACTTTGGATACTTTCAAAGATTATCTTTTAGAGGCTTTGGATTATACTGAATTGATTGAAATATTGAATAAAGGAAAAGGGCACCCCAATCCACATGAGAAATTGCAATTGTGGGAAAGACTTAAAATTCTAAGTTTCACAAGGACTGTATGTGCGTTGTGGGCTATGACAGTGCTTAATTTATACACAAGAACTCAGCTCAACATTCTAGTGAGACATTTCTTCATCTATTAAGCATGAGGGTTTTAAAATCTAGAACCAATGGATCAGTCCATTGCACTTTGTCAGTAGAACTTTCTTGGTTTTGTTGATTTCCTGCCTCAGTATGGTGTCACTGGTTTGATTGTACGAATGGAAAAAATAGTTGAAAACGTTCTGGAAAGCACGTTACCATGTTAATTCATCTCGGGTTCTGTAAGTACTCCCTGGATCTTACATTGAGTGTCCATGGTACCTATATGTGTCCATTTCAAGTATAGCAGGCCCATTCTGCATGCGCCTTGGCAAATTTGCAAGCTTGCTTCATGGAAAATACATCCATACCATCAACCTTAAGGCCAGGAGCATAATCTCCTCACTTGTAGTACATTGGGCTTTTCGCTGCTCAACCATTCTTGACTACTGTTAAGCAATTTGAATGAATCTACAGAAGTCATGCATCATTAGTCACAATTTGCAGAGTTTCTATTCAACGGTGGGCCATAGCTAGTGCACAGACCACGGCATTCAACACAGGGCATTCCCTTTCTACTCCTTGTGGACTACTAAAAGCCTCGATTGTCACTGTAAAAGTAACGAGTCACTTTAAAAGTCCAAAGACAGAGCTTCGGCTCCGCGTCTAGGTGACTTTAAAAGTCCAGAGACGGCTTCAGCTCTGCGTCTAGGTCTAAGGGACAGAGCTTGCCTCCCACTCCCACTATTGGACATAACTATACTTGAAGAGATGCCAAAATATCAAAAATTTTATAAGTCAAATTTTGAAGAGATTAGACCTCGTAAACAGGTAACTAGATGAAATTTATATATTCGGCCAACATTAATATAATACCAAGCCAACGTTAAGATAAAGAATCCAGGTAGTGTAATCAAAAGATGCATTAGAGTGAATTCTCTTCTGTGGCAATGAAGACAGTACCTTTCAACAACCCACATCTGGTTTCAATAGATGGTTCTTCAACAGAGATAATACTTCACGCAGTGCTCAGTACCAAGCCACCGCATTTCACACCTTTCACCCAGTAAAATCTTGCAGTAGCACTCCCTCAAGGCATTCAACGATTATTTAGAATGTTTTCAGAGCTGAGGCATGGAAAAAATGGTGTAGAAATAATTATGGTAGACAAAGCGCAGAATGGCGCAAAACCAATTATGGCAGTCAGAGAGCAGATTATTATGACTGAGCAGATTCAGAATCACAAACACATAATTAGATGAAACGGCTTGGTGCATGTGAGTAGCAGACCTGATAGAGAGAGGTGGAAACTAATGGCAGACAATGGTTATGGCAGAGAGCCCACAGAGCGCAGGAAAGAATATGGCTCAGAATGAGGATTAAACACTCAATTCTGACAAGCAGATAGGGCATTAATTAATGTTGTCAAGAATGTTGTTCGACGGGCAAAATATAATGCTCTATATGGTGGCAATTCTGATCAATTCTGATTAGGAGAAAGACAGAATTGACATGTATATAGAGGCCACAAAACAAGTGGCTCAAATTGGAGCAGGACCAGCAATCGCCCGCTCTGATACCATGTTAAACACATATGGGCAGCAAATGAATATGAAAGATAAAACATTAGAATCATTTTTTATTAACAAGAGATATACATTTATAGTACATATTGTGACCATTGGGTTTCACATCCAAAGGTCTCTTGGACTCTTTTTGTCTATTCGGCTTCCACACTAACCCATTGAGGATTAGGTGTCCAACAAAATTTTGTGGGATGAAGCATATTTATTGAATTTTCTTTTGAAATGTTAATTTCTACCTCATTTATATGATTAGAACTAACAATTGTATCAATGTCTATGTTAATGTTAGAAAACTCTTCATCTAAAGTTAAAAAATTATTGATCTGCTTATCACTATCAAAAACCTGCCAGTTCTTCAGATTATCAAGGATGGTTGGTCTGTGCCTAATCTCAGCAGTATATTGATGATTAGGTTGAAAAGGTAATTTGCAGGTGCTGGCAAACATGGCTAGGTTGTGGGCTTCCATGTTGTGTTTTCTAGGGATAGTTGCAAGCTAGGTTTCTAAAAAAGTGTTGAGAATTTCTATGATTGTTCTTCTATAATATCCTAGTCTAGGATCCCTAGTTGAGTAAGTTCATTTAATCTGTTTAATTATTAATTCTGAATCTCCTATGATAGACACCCTGATTGCTCCTAATTTTTTAACAAGTTTAAGACCCAACAAGGGAGCCTCATATTCTCCCATATTATTGGGGCATATAAAATTTAATCTGTAGGTATGGCCTTCAACATGATCATTTTCTAAATTGTACACCCAAACTCTTGCTCCTACTCCTAGTTTATTGACTGAGCCATCAAATCCTAAATGCCAAAGGATTTCATGCTCATAATTTGTGTTTTGGGTAGTAGGAACTTGTTTTACCGTGGGATCTAGGTTTTCATTTTCATCTGACCTTTCTCTGTCATATGATATTTCCTGAATATGAACACTTGGTTTTTATTTTTCAATTTCTTTTGGTTATGCTGCTAAAACCTCTAAAGTATTGGAAGGATTGGTTTCTGCATTGTAAAGAATGAATGAATCCATATCAGAGCGTACTGAGTAGATGGAGAAATTTTTGGGTCTTTCCTGACTAGTTATACGTATTTCATCAATGTTTCTCTGTATAGTTTCTTTAATTATCCAAAAACCGATATAGTGGAATATGATATATCCAATTGAAGAGATCCTTGAAGCTTAGCACCCCAGGATTTGGACAATAACATGCAATATTTGAGTGGTATATCTGCTACCACTATGTCCATTAAAATTGTTTTTGCAGGGTATTGAACCAGTGAAACACACAAGTCTTTTATCAGTCCTAAACATCTCACTTGACTAGAATCAAAAGAAAACAAATCTTTGTATGGTCTAGTGATGTCGAGGTCTAGCTTTTCCATTATAGACTTGGGCATGAGACTATGAGATGCACCAGAGTCAAATATGGCATTGTGAAGAACCTTATCATGTATGTTTAAGCTCACATAGAAGGGAGGAATTCCTCCTTCCAATGGTTTTCAATTCACTTCTGGGCCAAAGATTAATTCAAGCTGGTCATCAAAAAGATCAATTGAATCTTCAGTTCCAGTAATTTTCAGTGATCCGAATTTAAACAAGAACACAACAAATTACAGAGATAACCATAAACACAAAGATGCAACAGAAATAATACTTCATTTCATTAATGTAAAATACTGAGATATGCTTACAAACATAAATGGAAATAAACCGGCTAGGGCGATGGTAGCTTATCTCTGAGAAGAGATGTGGCAGCTACATGCCTCTGAATTGTCTTACAACGAGGCTCGAAGGCCTATTTAATGTTGAGAAACAATGGAAAACCCTTCACATCCCAAAACATAACCCTAGAAGATGAAACGCCAAATTGTGGGCCCTGTTTGGATAAATTGGTAATCAATTTCCCGGGGTCATAACTTTGGCATACGATCTTCATTTGACATGTACAATAGCTCTTTAGAAAGATATATTCGAGCACTACCACTTTGGGAATGGAAACATTAGTCCATGGACCCATGTTGCCCGTAGATTTCCCAAAAAACGTCGTTTAAGGCCTCAAAATGGCTCTAGAAGTTCAGGACCCGAAAATTTGCTAAAAATAGTAAATTGTGCTACAATGTAGGAAACTGAAAAAACTAAAAAAGACAGTTGTGGGGGTACAAATGGGACATGTGGGTGGCCACCAAAATCCACCTAGATCATTCAGTGATCTATTGATTTGAGTTCGATAGGCATCATGTTTAGCCAATTCAGATAATTGGACAATTTTTTTTAGCTTACCTACTTCTGTTTCCAAATTAAAGGGTTTTTCTATTTGGGCCTTTGGATTTCGAGCAGCAGTATTCTCTCTGTTTTCTGTGTTTTCTATGTTTCTCTCCTTCTCAGGAGTAGAATCATGACTTGCTAATTCTCCCAGATTAGCCTTTGGAGGTTCTTCCACAGTTTCCTCGGAAGGAAGGGAAGTGGAGGGCTGTTTATTGTTTGGTTGATTATCAAAGACATTTTCAATTATGGGGTTAGAAGGATTAGTGTTTGATCTAGAAAGAATTTGTACAGGTTTGATTACTGTTTTACCTTTTTGGGCTGATTTGGAACCATTTGCTTGTTCGTTTCAGGAACATCAATTCTCCTACTTCTTAGATTGTATTGCTTGTGCACCTCAACGATGGTTGAGTCATATCCTTCTCTAAAGTCAAACGATTCCCCTGATTGGGTTTGGAACTATTTAAGTATGTGGGCCTCTTGATCATCTTGGGATAAGAAAACTTCTCCTTCATCATCAAGCCCCATCAAATTAATTTGTGTATCTTCTTTTGGGCCTTCAGAGTGGGAAGCTTCTGCATAGTTCTCTCGGAAAAGGGGTCTAATGTTTTGGTCAGGACCATTCTTTCCAGTGTTCAGGTTTTGATTTTTCCTGAAATTATGATTTCTCCCTATATTGGCTTCTCAAGGAGATTTCCTTTCAGTTGTCACTACTCTGCCTCCTAGTCTATTCATTCCTTTAATTATGTAATCTAGCTTTTGTTCAAAGGGTGAGCTTTCTTCCTTTAATGGTATCCTTCTTTCACTCCTAGCCTTGACTCTCTTAGATAGCAGGTTGGCTTCAACACTAACTGCTATGATTTGCATATCTTCGAAAGTAGGGAGGTTTTGTTCTCTCAGCTGGAAATCCATATCAGAATTAAATCCATCTCGGAATTTGATTAAGGCTAAACCAGGTGGGGGTCTAAGATCTAGTGGGATGGCATTATACACACTGTTGAATCTAGTGCAATAGTCCTGCATAGTTTCTTGTGGTCCTCTTCTTAGGTTTTCGTATTCAGATAGAATCTGAGGGGGGTCTTTCCTTTTCTCCCACCTATTCAGGAATTGCTCATAGAAAGTTCTCAGACTCTCTATACTATTTAGTGTTAAGGCTCTAAACAAGGTTCTAACTTCCCTAGATAAACTTTGGACGAATATTCTCATTTTCACATCAGCAGTATCTATTTCATAAATTTCAAAATAATCAGTCATCTTCTTGGTGTGTTGCTAGGCTGTATAGGTTCCAGTGCCATCAAAAGTAGTGATCTTACTTTGGTAGTCCTGGGGCATGGCACCTAAGTTTGCTAATAGTACTAGGGGGGCATATCTGTTGGCCATTGCTATTGGTAATGGTGAAAAAGCTAGGGTTGGAATAATAGTGGATGTTTCAGTTGTGCATGGAGAGTTGGAGGTCATGGTCAGAGGTGGAGTGGTTTGAGGTTGAGAGATATGAGGGAATGATAATGAGCTCGCATAAACAAAAGCGATTGTAGAGGGATTAGGGCTTCCTTCAGTGGTAAGATCAAATTGTGGTGAGTTCTGCAAATGTCTATCAATTGACAAATTGACTACTTGGATTTCTAGTTCTCTGATGAACTCTGTGTCTTGGACTAGGTCTGCTAATTCAGAATCGGATGAAGTCCTAAACAAAGAGGTTTCAAAGTATTCATCAAAGGGTAGGTCTTCGAGGTAAATCGACTTAATAGGACAAGATGAGCATCTGAATGTGGGTCGAGGACTAATAGAACTTTTTTGTCTTCTAAGAATTCTGGGGATCATATTGGGGTTCTCAAACACTTGTGGTGGATTGGGATCAGGATTAGCTCTAGTGTAACGAGTCCTTTTTGAAGCTAGATTTTTGGGTTTTGTTTTTGGTTTTCTTAATGGATAACCAAAGAAACTTCTATGATTTCTTTAAGATGCTTTTAGATTTAAGGTTTAAATTTTCTTAAATATTTGATTTGATTGAGGAATTTTCCTTCCCCAATATGGTTGCCACTATGTTATCACTCAGATTTTCCTTGAAGTTGTTAGAAGAAGGAAAGGGGTCCGAGGTAACCACAAAGCAATATTTTAAGTAAAGAATCTAACCACTCTATACTTAGATAGGGCTCTCTCTTTATGATTTAGCTTTGTTTATGGGATATTAGGATAGTTATGAAAGCTTGGGGGGTTTTGATTTTGTTTGGTGGTGGAATTCAGGAGCAGATGGATAGAACAAGGTATTTCAGGCCATTGGGCTATGGAGTCAACTAAATATGGCTTAACTAGATCAATTTGATTTAAGAAAGGAGAGTTTCTCATGGAAAGATAGCTAAAAAAAGACAAATTATAGCTTAAAAGGGTGAGATGGTCTTGAACAGGGAGGAAGGGCAATCAAGAATCCTTCAACAAAATCCAAGATGAAAGAAAGAGGGTGCTCATTAAAAAAAGAAATTAAGTATTCTTTGTTAAATTGTCACATTGATAAACTATGAAAGCAAGGAGCAGTTAAGAATTCCCTACCTATAATAGCTTGGAAGAAAACATTAAGAAAATAAACGATTTTAACGACAGAATGCAGTAAAGCTCTTTCTGAAATATAACTTTTCATTTATCATTCAGATATGAAACATATATGAATATTTATTGAACCAGAAAAACTATAAAAACACAAGATATAAAATACTTATTTGTTTCTTGTTTGACATAGGTATCCTGTAAAAGTCCTTTTCTTGATTACTTTGTTCCAGCAAGCCATACAAAAGTTGTTCAACAACACTTCAATTCCAAAAGTAAACTGTCTACAGAAATGTCTAAGAATCCACCCCCAATACTTCGAATAAGGAAGTACTTATACAAAATTTACATCAAAATATCTCCAAACTAAAAGAGGTACATTCTAGCAAAACTAAATATCTTTTACATGAATATAGAGACAGATGGTCTCGAAAGTAGAAACTGAATGTGAATTGTTTGTTGCTGTCCCTATTTTTGTTGAAGGAGCTGAAGGCAAGTCCTATGAATGTGCATATTGTTGTCTTGCTTGTAATTATGTGCTGGATGATTGATTTTAGCTTTTCATTGATACTCTTTTACCTATGACTAATACTCTTTACATGTTCTACCATGATTCATCCTTTTTTAGAAAAAATGACTATGGTAAATACTTCAATTTACTTCACTTTTTAGCATGGTAAATCATAAGATGTCTGTCGTGCTGGTCCACCAATCATCTCTCAGTATTCTTGTCCTTGTTAGTTTTCTGTAGATTTCATTTACTTCTGTATATTTTACAAAATTTGGTTGCACTGGAAATAAGTGCTTCACTTCATGCTCAATGTAAAAAAGGTTCTCCAAACTATCATGAAGAAGTATCCCTATGGGCAATGCCTTGACTATGGATGAACTGGCCTGACTGTTAGCTTGCTGATGTAATTTGTTGACATAATCATCCTGAAACATTAGCTTGTCATTGATGACTAAAGGACTTGGAATTCCTTTACTTTGTAAGATGCCAAATTTCTCCATGAACTCATCTATGTCTTCCTGCATATTTTGACATTTGCGTTCTAGGCCTTGCATTAGACTCCTTGTGGTCAATACTTTCTTCATTTTGGGGATGGTAGCAGTCCTATCCTTAATGTTTAATTGTTCCAACTGATTCTTGTTTCTACTGTTTAGATAGTTTATTAATCTAATAGCTTCTTCAAGCTTTCTTCCTAGTTCTTCCTTGGTTTTTTTCAATCTCTTGAAGAGCAACTTTCACTAAATCAATTTGTTCAAAAATGATTTGAATTGATGACCAAATATAATTGATGGAATCAATGATATTGGTCCATAATATCTTCTTGATATCAATAAAAGGCTTTTCAAATGTAAGATCTTTTTCTAGTGTTTTAATCTGTTGGGTCAAGCCTTTGTTTTTCCTCTCTTCCACAAAATTGAATTTTGATACATCATATTTTTGCTCTAAAGTAATGAATTTCTCTTTTACTTTTTGCAGTTCAGTTACTTGGATCTTCATTTTCACCATGGACTTGATCAATTCTTCTGTCCTCTGATTTGAGATTCCTTCTTGTTTGCCAAAGGGACATTTGGTGCTAAAGAACTTGCCAATGTAGAAGGGAGTGTTGTAGAAACCATTGGCACTACATTTTGAGGTTGTATGGTCGACTCACTCTACCTCTTTTGTAGTGTTTTCTCTAGTTCTTGATCTATCTCTTTTAGTTGCTCATTTAGCTTAAGGACCAAGTCCATAAGCTCTTCTTTATTTTTCTTCTCAATCACTTCAGCAGTCTGAGGGTGAATGAGTGGTGGCAATTTCAACTACTTTCTCAGTGCAACTATATCTTCATTTTTTTTCTTTATTAGGCTTTATGTAGCCTTGATATCTTTTGGGTTATGGCCCAACTCAATAATCAAATCCTCCAATGATTTTATTCTGTTGTCCTTCGCCTGTGAGGAGACCTTTTCTAGTTGCAATTGGGCAGTGGTGTTGTTCAGTGAATTTTGCAACCTATGGGCCATCACTTCCTTGCTTGTCATTGTAGAATAAACCATCTCCCTTGTTTTCTTATGCAATTATACCTGATCTATGGGGTGGATGTCTTTAGCTAAGACCTCAAAATTAGTCTTGAAGTAGTTTGCAAATGACTTGGGTTGTTGTACTGTGGGGTTTAGAAATATCATCTGCATTTTTCTTTCTTTAATGTCATAAGCTAACATCAATCTGGTTTGATTTGTAGGGGCCATTTTCAAGTATTGAGCATAGGCTTGGGCCTTCAGCTGCTCATTCTTGGTATTTATCTTCTTGAATTTTCCTTTTATGTCTATGATATTCTCAGATGAAGATCTAAAAGATGAAAATTCTGCACTTTGATGTCTTTCAAGCTCTTGTATTTGTGAACTAGAAGGTGTCCCACTTGTTGGGAATGTACGTAGACGGTCTCCTCCTTCTTTCCTCAAGCTCCCCATTGTTTCCTCAAATAATTATTCCTCTGAATATGGATTTAGCGTGTGCCTCTTACCACCAGGCTGGGCTAAAGCACCATTGGCAGGGATAGCTACTTCTCTGTCTCTTTTCAAGATATTTGCCTCATTCAGAGGAGTCTGCACAACCGAGGGATTTCCCATATTAACCTGAGCTGGATGAGGCTATGGTGGAGGTTGTTCCTCAGAGATTTCAGGCTGCTCTGACATCTTTGGTTGTTCTGATGTTTGGGGCTATCCTGATACTGGAGTACTTGTTCCCTGGTCTTGTTCCTGTGGTGGTTCTGCTGGGGGAGCAATAGTTTCCTGTGTGTGCCTTTGAGAAGTCTCTACTGTAGAGGCACTAGGCTTTGGTGTCGGCCTTTGAATAGATTCAACTGGTACCTGTTTACAAGAGTCTAGGTCAAGTCTCTTTTCTAAGTCTTTCATCACATTATCTACCTCAACTTGATCACTATCCATTTCAACTAGAGTTCCTTCCCTCCATTCGTCCATATTTGCATATTGTTCTATCTCAGGGATTCTGTGATGGATATAGGGTGAAAAATTATGTTTCATTCTTCTATCACAAATGAAACCCTATGGGTCATATCTCCAACCAAAGCTTTTCTTTAGTCTCATTGTTGTTTCAATGATTACTTTTGCTCTTTTCCCTACTTCTCTATTGGTTCACACAAATGGGCCTAAGTGGTCTTTAATCCTCAATTGGGCTTTCTTCTTTGCCTTGTTGAAATGAATTTGATTAGAGTTTAACATTTGCCTATAATATTCTAGGGCAAACAATCTCATAGGAACATAATTAGGAAGCTTGAAAGGAGGGAGTTCACAACCATAGATTCTGGTACAAGTACCAGTCACCTATCTTGTACTGCTTTATCAGTTGAAGGATTCTCTTGATTTGATCACTAAGCCTAGGAGGAGGACTTCCTGTCAGCATGGTGGTCACAGGGTGGACAAACTGGTTAATGAACTCATTGTATGGATAAGGACAAGTATATGAATAGTGGAAGATGGAAGCCCAAAAAATGATTGATCTGGGATTAGCCTTTGTATCTCAGACTAATAGTAAAGGAAAATGTGATATATGACTATAGAATACTTGAATACCTTTTCATTTTTTAGCCTAATGAACTGGTCATGGATTTTCTCAGCAATGAAAGAAACATAGTTATATTTGATGGTAGGAGGCTGACCAGGGGTAAAAATGGACATTAAAACTAGAGTCAATTCATCCACATACTCACTAGTATTGAAACCCACGACTGCAACTATCATATTGATTATACTTTTGCCTATCTCTGTGAAGAAAAATGCCACATAGGGAAGAGGATATTTAGGTTGATATTGTTTATCCATAAAAGTCTGGCAAAAGCGACTAAGTTCAGACTAGGACATTTTAGATGCTTTCTCTAGTAATTCCCCAAGGGAAATGGGGGTGAGGTCTTGATTGAACTGAAACTGTAGCATTTCATTGATTGAATCTGTAGTAATAGTGAAGAGAACAATTTGATTGGGGGACATTATTTCTCTGAGCGTGGGATTATAATTGGCTTTACATTGATGGATAATGTTAGGGAAAACATGCACAGAGGGGAGCATGTACCTTGGGAGATTTGATTCCAAAAGTCCTATGGTATCAGAGCCATTCTTGTAATTGTCTCGGCATTGACAAAATACTTTCAAGGAGCTTTCATCAATTTCAAGGTCTTTTATTTGAAAATATTTATCTGCTAGGGTCAGATAATCCAAATCTCTATGAAGAGTAGTGATAGGAGGTATATTGAGGGCCACGGGGGTTTCCATTTCTGGTTCTTGTGGATTCATATAGGAAAATGGGGTTTTCAAGTAGAGTTGGTGAAAACAGAGGGTAGTGGGAGTCTTCAATTCTAAATTTCGCAACTGAATTATAATGAATTTTGGGTTTTTCAATGTAATCATAGAGGAAATCAAGTATTTACAGGGTTTCTGGAAGGAAACTGGTAAATACCTGTATTTAAGTGACGAGCAATGAATTGTAGGTTCACTAGGTGTAAATGATGGACCAGAGCAGCATTGAATTGCAATTTTTAGGGTGGCTGACGGTTGGAGTACAAGCTGGTTGACTTCTACATGTTGGTTACATGCATGAGTTTTCAGAATAAGGATGGAAAACTGTTTTAACTTTTCTTTTATGCAAAGTGAAAGCTTTTGGCGGGTTCTAATATGAACAGGTGGTGTCAGTGGGGAGGCGACTTGACGTTTTGTCTTTAGCGGGAAGCGGTAAGCGGGTTTCATCACACCGGTATTGGAGGGTAAGTGGTATTTGGGAGGGACTGCGCGATTCCATAGGCTGCTTGACACGTAGCAATGGTACAATTCATGAAACTACTCACCATTGCACGCTAAAATTTGACCACAGAGGTCCGTGCAATATGTGCGATGACCGTTGGATCTGCGGGATCAAATTAGACGGTCATCGGGGAGATGAAGTGATTGTAAGATACAAAGGGTGGGCCCCATATAAATTAAAGATATTAATCATATTGGGGGACATTCAATTGGTTATCAAGTTATTAATTAGTCCAAATGACATAATTAATTCTCATTAAATGGTGGCGGGGTTGGGTTCTTAATTGACTAAGGATTAGTTAATTAATACCATTTATTTTATTTGTTTTATGGTTATATTTAACCGAGGGGCAGAATATATAATGATTTGGGGTTCTTTATAATAATATAATACGGGTGTGGGTAATTTTGTTTTATAGGGGAATTATATAATAAACATTAGTGGTTAATATGGCAAAAATGAATGGGAAGGCGCTAAGTCCAATGTTTTCCAAAAGTGTTTCATCGTATAACATATTACTTAGGCTAAAGTGTACAAAAGGGTTTTTATGCAGATTTGTTTCAATTTCCCTAAGTGAAATAGGATTTTACTTAGGAAGAGTCTTATCAAAGGAATGAGTGATCTTATGGGGGAGGCAATGTTGATGAAAGGGACTTAACTACTTTAGGCATTTCCAATTATTGGGCCAAGGGTCCGATCCCTCCAAAAGTCAGAGAAATACTCTGAGCCCCTCTAACTCTGGTAATTACCTTTAGTACTTAGGGAATTAAAGAGGATTTTTAGGGGAATGGGTAGGGAAGTTAATTATTTTGACTTTGAATGTTGATGTGCCTTTCCATGTGATACATGCCTTTTCCTAGTGATGAAGGTAAAAGGTTTAAACATTTAAACTTATCATTCACCACATATTTATTCCGCAACCATCATCTACTTACCCTATCTACTTTATCCTAGCATTTTCACTTTTTCATTAGGGTGCACTTAGACTGGCAAACCCTTAACAATTTTTTTTCCCTTTTTACATGGTGATGCCTATCTAAGTCCATCCTTATTTTTTTTTTCCCACGTGGTTCACGTACATCCGTGGTCAGGGGGTGTAGGCTACGTCCACGAAATAACTAGGGCTGATCTCTAGGATCACACCCCTTGGCCATCACAGACCTAACCCCAAGGGCTTTCGGGTAGAATCGACCCTGTGACCTCCAGTTTTAGCGAGGCACGACTTGACCAGTTGGGCTAACCCTTGGGGCTCTAATTCCATCCTTATTACATCCAAGGGCTCAGATTAAACTGTTGAGCTCCTTTTTCACTCTACCTATCTACCTGTCTGCCAAGATTAAACTGTTCGGTCAGATATTTATTCTCTATTTCTAAAACATGAAATGACCACGTTTAAAATGTTTGGTTACCATGGATAGTGGGATAGGTAACAAGTTGCACACAATCATTATTGTATAAAGTTAAATAGTAGTGGCATTTGGTCTTGCACACTTTCCTGGTCTTTTATTTTTGATTGGGTTGATTTTCTTTTATTTTTTGACCTCTTTTTTATTCTTTTCACCCTTTTATTCTTTTTCTAGGGTATGCCCTCTTTGCATTTTTTAATTTCTATTTTTATTTTTTTACAAATGTGGAAAACCTTTACAGAAAGTAAAGATATGAACATATTTCAAAGCTAAACCAAGTCAATCATGATATATGACACCTATTGGTATAGGGGCATAACACAGGTAACATGTTGTCTCCACCACCTTTGCCCAAAATTCTTTTCCTAACTCAACACCACTTAGCATGCTTCTTTCCCTTTCCATCAATGTCTTATTCATTCTTTTTGCAACTCCATTTTTCTCAGGTGTGTATGGAGTATTCTTCTACCATGCTATACCACACTTCTTAGAGAATTCTTCAAATTCCTTCTTGCAAAACTTTCCACCATTATCTGTCCTCAACACCTTTATCTTCTTCTCTGTCTGGTTTTCCACCAAAACATTAAATTCTTTAAACCTGTCAATGATTTCAGATTTCTTCTTAAGGAAATATATCCATGTATTCCTTAAGAAGTCATCTATAAATTACACATAGGACACAGACTTATCCAGTGATGGAACCTTCAGAGGTCCAAACACATCACTATGCATAAGTTCTAATATTTGTTTCGCCCTCTTACCACCAGAGGGAAACTCACGTTATTCTATTTCCCATATACACAATTTTCACATAAATCAAAATTTAGATAGCTATTAGTCATACCTTCTACCATACCTTTATCATGAAGTATTCGAAGGCCGTTCTCTCCAATATGTCCAAGCCTTTGATACCATAGCATGGTCTTTTCTCCAAAGACC
>APFE030040673.1:54677-65527 GCA_000404065.3 Pinus taeda | reverse complement strand
CATCCAAGAATTGTTCATTTATGTAATGTAAAGGAGGTTGCCCCCTCGAAGAGGCTGAATTCTAAGGCGTTGATCTAGCTTTGCTATCTTTTCTTGAGCTGGTTTCATAACATATGTTATCTATATAGTCAACCTTATGCTTGGAGGTAAGTGACAGGCCTTAGTATTAGACATAAATTATGGCCCATATGACCATCCTTCATAACATTAAACCTCTCATTTTTGCATTAGATGTATTTTTAGCTTTAATATGTTCATTAGGAAGGTTTAGAGAATTGAACATTTATGCCTAATATTATTTATTTTTGTATAATATTGTGAGAATATTAGGTAGATTATGACGATTTGGAGGAGGAGATAATCTAAGGACTTTCTCCCTACTACAAGAGGATCAAGATTGGATAATAAATCAACAAGATATTATTAAATTATTGCATACATTATGGAGCTCGACTGATTGAGAAAATCTAGGAATGTGTTCCATGTCATTTAATGCATATTCCTAGTGTTGGGAACCATATCCACTATTTGAGGGATTTTGGAGGGGAAATCTTCCTTCATTAAAATATAATGCTTCCTCATCATTTTTTATAAGTACCAATTCAAATTTTCCTCTAGAGGCGTGTATTTTTTAGTCTTCTTATGGAGAAAACTTGTTCTTTGGTAACTCCACTTTCATTTCTAGCAGGGATGTACTTGGATTGATTCAAATAATGACATTTTGTGCTATTTTTAGCTTCTAAAGCTTGGTATCCTTCATAGGAATCTGAGTATCTTTGGGATTGGACATCCCAAGAGCCTTAGATCCCTTTTGTATAATTTTATTTTATTCTTTTCACTTCTTATTCACATGCATCTCTTATTCTTATTTTTCTTATTTCTGCATTAAGTATTGATGCTTCTTTTGTTGTAGGGTTGGGTTAAATGATTAAAGAAAGTTATTTCAAGTTATTTACAAATTCACAAGCTTGATGCATCCTTATAACAACTTTGAAAAGTCATATTCATCATTGAGCTACTTGGATTGGTTTACTAGTTCACAAATCTAGAATTTATGGAAGTCCCTTGTAGCAAAATAGTAGTAATATTCTACTATTTTTTATAATGTATTAGTGAACTTCATTTGAGTTGATTCCACTTGTATTAAGTCATAAAAACATTTAATTTAATAAGAAAACTACCCCAGTGCATTTTCACTTGGTTAGGTTAGGCATTTGATAGGTTAACTAGCTCACTAGTTCTTCAATTTCTACTTTCTAGAGTAGTAATTTTCTACTATTTTTTTAGCACGTGTTAACAATGGTATTTTGGAGTGATTCCACTTGGAATGGATTCCTAAGACATCCTACGTAATAATAATATTTCCCCATCCCATTTTCATTTTATTTACTTGGTCATTCAAGAAAGTATCTCCTCATGTAGCAATTTTGTTTCGCCCGTAGCAATTATGTTTCACCTATAGCACTCATGTCGCAGGTGTAAACTTAAACATATTTTCTCCAAAATCTTGGTTTTTTTCTCTTAGAATTGAATCATGACCCTTATGATATAAATCCATTATTGAGGAATAATAAACACTAATTAGGACATGCCCTTTTACAAAGTATATTAAGCCTATTTATTTGAATTCATGCTCTTATGATTTCAATTACAAATTGTTGTTCTTTCCTAGGATTAATTTCTTTTCAAAGTAATATTTCCATTTTTGTAGTTAGTTTACGCTTTGATTTCATGAAATTCAATCCATTACATCAGATCAACGAAGTAAGGACATGTTGTATACTTCCCATATAGTGCTGACACCTCTTATGTTTGTACGAACCCCGAGTTGATAATTTAAGACAATAGCCCTGGGAGTTCTGACATTATTGTTGCAATACTGGGGCTCATCATTAAGTTTTAGAGACACAAATTAATACTAAAATTCCTAAATTAGATGTTTGAGTGAATGTTATTGCTTCCAAGAAAAGTAACGATATTAATGCTTAAAAATAAGAGACAATGCTCATGTAAACAATATCAATATCTTCCATTGGAAAGTGAAAGTGAAAAATTAACTTAATGTAGCTCCATAAGTTCCAAATAGATTGGTCGCAAGAAAATGAAATAGATGGAAAAACGATTCAATAGAGTGACACAATAATGTTCAAGAATAACCAAAATGACACGTAAATATGAATTGACAATGATAAATAAATGTATTCAAGAGACTTGTGAAACCTAGTAGGTGGATGGATAAACTAATCTAAGCTTGCCAAATAATTGTAAAATACTTGCTTGTGCAAAAGAAATATTTCATGTGTTGTAGTATATTTACATATGCATGTATTCAATAAATGGAAATTGCAAACATAAAGCAATCTCAATTTATGCAAAAATGAAAATACATATGAGTGTTATGTTAAGAGATTGATCATGCATGGATGATCTTAGCAATGAGATTAGCAAACGAGCATTATAGAAACTAAACTAAAGAGATTAGTCCACCCACAAGAAAATATCCTCCCTCTAAATGGTGAGAAGGGATATCATGGGAAAAATTTGAAGCTCCCTCACAAGAAAAAAATAATCTTTTTTATTAGTGATAATAATTAAAATTAGACTTACCTCGTCATGATGATGTTCTTGTTCCATCAATATCCTTATGGTCAACCTCCATATGAATATTTCTTCATGTATTAGAGTTCCCAAGGATTGAACTGGATTTCCAGGTTACATTGTTTTCTTCCAGAGATTAGTATTATTGGATGTTAATCATTATTTACATATTCTAGAGAAAGTATTAATCTTTTATACATCTGTAAGTAAGTAAAATTCTTCCTTTTAAACATCATACAATCATATTAAGCATGTTACCAGAGTCTAGACACATTAATCTTAACCAAGAGTCACTTCCAATGTGGACCCTTATGCCTCTTGTTACATAATCTAGCTATTTGTCTTATAATGAGCCTACATCCTGACCCATTGCATTTCTTCATCCCTTTACTAGTATTGTTTCCACATTACATGGAATGTATACTAACCTTGTCATAGCGCTTCTCCCAAGAACTCTTCATAATGATGGTTCTTTTAGGATCATGATGATACACCTAAGAAAGATGACTACCTCTAATATAATGTTAGATAATGCAGGTATTAACAAGATGAAAAATGGTCTATCTATCTATTTTTAAATACTAGATGATTTCTACAAGGAAAATTAACCAATTAGACTCTACATATGCTACTACCAAATTCTTCTATTTACAAAATTAAGTAAACAATAACGCATACTATTATAAAGAAAAGATCAATATTTATAGAGAACCTGACCGAGAGAGTGCCTTCTTTAATAGTAAATATCCTTTACTTCTTCTTTCTTTGGCTTTTTCTTTGGTTCTCCAAATTCTTCAGCTATGTGAACATCATTTGTTTCCTTTCTCTTGTTGTTATGTAAACTAGGATAAATTTCCCTCTTATAATGTCCATACTCATTGGATTTAAAGAATTGAACCTTGGACATATCATTCTTCTTGGACTTCACGATCTTTCCCTTCTTAAGCATCTTGACTCGAGTTAGAAAGGCTTGAGACTATTCGTTTGATCCAATTCATATTTTACCTTTATCCTTGATTCTTCCAAGATGCATTGTTCCCACAAATCATCAAAGTGATTTGAATCTTTCTTAGAGTATATTCTTGTGGCAAATCCACTCCATTCTAGTGGTAATGAATTTAATACACAAACGGTCATATATGAATCATAAATTATCTCTCCAAGTCCTAGCAAGTGATTTCTTAATTGAGAGATCTTCATAAATAAGGATGTCATGTCATCATCCTTTTATTTATTCATCTTGTATATTTTATTCCGTAAATACATCTTTTGTCCTGATGTACTCACAGAGTACAAATTCACTAACTTGTAATATATAGTCTTGGAAGTTTTCAAATTTGCAACAAATGGAACAAGAGGATCCTTAACAGATTCAGCAATGATCCTTTGTGCCCATACTTCCCCTTTCTTGTATTTTTCTAGATCTTGAGCTTTGTCTTTGCTAGGTTCAATGATTTCACCAGTTACATACTCCATTACTTCATGTTCAGTAAGTTTCATGTCAATTTTTTTCTTCTCGGCTAGGTAATTTGATGCTTCAATGAACTTATTGCTCTCCTTGAAAAAACAACGCCTATGACTTGTGGATTCAAACATAGAGTAATAATATGATACTTAATTCATAACCAATAATCTACTCTTCCTTAATGATGTCTTCAACCTTTCTTGATTCCATCAAGACCTTTGAAGAAACTTCAATTATGTCCTTGAAATATGTTTCCTAATATTCCTTGAACAACATCTTTAAAGAGTGAGGAATGCCACCAAGATCCTTTTGATGCCTCCTTATTTCAAAGAACCTTTAGATAGATATCCTTTTCGTCAGAGACAATCTTTCTTGTAGTCTTCCTCTCAAGACTTATTTTGATGAGAGCTTGATGTACTATTTATATTCTTCAATGTATAAATCCTCCTTCCATATCAATATGTATTTTAATTCCCTTATTTCACAAATATTTCCCCTTGACAAGTGAAACCTTCTTTGTGTCCATAAGAGAATGTTTCCAGTTGCCTTCTTGTTCACCTTAGCTCTGATACGATGTTGAAAAATCCAAAGTGGAATATTATTAATTCCAATATTCCTTAACCTTATCATTGCTTGTGAAGTTAGATAATCTTGTTTGTGTTATTTAGTTAGATATTTTAATTAAACAAGTATCAAAAACAAAACAATGGCAATAGAGGACACACAAATTAGGCTCTTATCTAGGGAAAAACCCTTCCAAGGAGAAAACCAAGAACACTCTTGTCTTCTTATAGAATCTGCTTCAAATGAAACACAAAGAACCAATTCTTGGATCAAGTCCTCCTTCAAGTACCAATTCATCCCTTCCATGCAAGTCCTTATCTTGATCTTTCTCTAACTAGCTCTAATATTGTAAGTTGGAATTGCCAGCTTCAAGCCTACAGCTTTGACATGGAAGCTTCAATACGACTTCTTTGACCTCCAACTTTGACCCTATAGCAGCTGCAAAATCCATAATCCATCTTCCTCTTGAGACCTTTCTTGAAAAATATTAATCCTTCCAAGGTGAACTAGAACAAGGCAAAATATTCTTCCTTCTAGTAACAAGAGACTGCAATTCGTCCTAATATAACTCCAATCTACAATTTCAGACCTTCTCGGAAGATACAAAAGTGCTTCTCATTTTCACATGTGAGAGAGATAGAACCCAAGACAATAATTTTTGTCCTTCCTCTCCTCTTCTGAACCTTTTCTCTCTTCTTCTCCGGCTTCCTAGCTATAGAACATAATTCCTTCTTGAGATCAAACTTGTGAGTGAGTGGATTGCAAATGAGTCCAAACTTCTCCTTTAGATACCATTTCTAAGGGGTTGAATTCCCTCCTTTAGGTTGACTTGAACTTGTGAGGGCCAACTTGTACTTTTATAGTTTCCAAGACTTCCTAGACTCAAAAGTAATTATTTTTCAAATTAGATTTTTGCTCGAAGGGTCTTATTAATGTGATGTTGAATTATTTGACTCATTACAATAAATCATAAGAGCTAACAAACCTTAGAAGAATGAAGAACATGATTTTACCTATAATACGGTCAATATGACTCACCGAGGACCAACATGATGACTACAACATTGTTATTTGTTTCTTGAATGGAATTCAACATAGTCAATGGCATATGCAAGGAAAGTTGGTAAGTATTAAAAAAAGCAAGACAAGATCCAAGACCAGTTGGACTGCCTTGAGGAGAGAATCTCCCATGTTAAGAAACAAGTACAAAACTTTCCTCAATGCCCTCAAATATTGAGGATGGGTCTTGATATTCCCAATCCAAGCCATTCCTCTAGCAATTAGTGTATGTTGGGGGCATCATGATCCTTTTTATCTTTTGGTTTATCTGCGCTATTAATCAATCTAGGCCTTGTTCTGGGGTAATAATTATGGTAAGAGTGAGGCCAACAATATTTCAAGTAATTGTAATTGTAATTGTTATAATTCTACGAATTTATAGAAGACCTTGATTTAAAAAAAAATGGTAGAAAGGACATAACTACTTTTGAGATAGATCTCAACCTTTGATCTGTTAGAATATTCTACAATATATCATAAAGGTTAAATCAATACCATCCACATAATAATGATTTCTAATCAAATTAAAATTCTAGAAGTTTTATTCCAAAATAGACATCCATCTTGGGTTAATAATAAAAAGGGAAACTTTAGGGGCTAACAATTGTAAATGGGTTAATGTTCCATGTAAAAAAATCATCAATTTCTAATTTTTTTAAACGATTAGCCCAAATTTTATAGGATAATATTATTTTACCTTGAAAATCACCAAATTTTTATATAAACTATAGAATCTTTTGAAATTTTTGAAAATTTTACAAAAATATCATGAAACATTTTCTAGTGTGCATAGTAGCTTCTTAATTACTAGACTAAGTGACCATGAATGCATGATGGGAGGTTTGTCATGGAAAAGGTGGTAATGTATGTGTTGTTAAATGTGTAAGTAGTTATACATGCAAAGTTGTAACTACCTCCCTCTCACCCCCTTATACTTTCTCAGGTTGAGGAAGGTGTTACTTCTTGTTTAACTTGATCCCCAATGTCTGTTATGAAGGCAAGATTACCAAAATCTATCATTTTCACAAGTTTTCATAGTTAAATTCTGATACCATCATTATATTTATCTCATTGATATCTTTCAAACAATACCAATTTTACCTCGATCCAAGTCATGTATCAAAAGTTATGGTAATTTGTAACTCAGTCTAAAAAATGGCACGTTAATAAATTGGCCACATGGTCATGTAACTCTGATATGTCATCTTAATGGGACCCGCCATAATGGTCCACGTCATGATGCTTGATGGAATCACCACTTAAAAAATTCTAAATTAAACAAAGATGAGGGGGTAGTTGGTGGTGAGTGATGGGCAATGGACAAGTTTGATGATGGAAACATGATTGGGTAGGTTGTTCTTCAACCAACTTGCTAGATGTGTTATAATATGTGATGGTTGCAATGTAGGCGATGGGTGGTGGGTGGCGTAAAACCCTCTAGCACTCCAAGTTCCACCTATAACCCACTCTCTCTAGTCTTAAATCTACTTTGATTGGTACTTGGTCATTATTTAAATCTTGCCTAAGTTGCAAGTTACGATCGATGGCTAATGGCCAACCTTCATGACATGATTATGTTGGGGATTAGTTCCACTAGTGTTTGCTCGATATTAGTCCTACTAGCGTAGGAAAGAAGCTAATCTCTCCTATTGCTTATCAGTCCTGATAACGTGTGTGCATATAAGATACGAGTTGGGTTTATATAGTAAGAAGGTGACTACCACACCTTGCCTAACTATACAAAGTCTTAATGCATAATATGGCCCAAGGCTTAAAGCCCCAAGGGGACGTGTAATTAGGGAAGTTAACACCCAAGGCTTAGATGCATAAATAGGAAAATGATTCCAATGTCCAGGCTATTTGACAACTACTCTCCAACAAAAAGCACAGTAGTGACTCACTCACTATTACTGGATAAATTGTTCTTGCAGACAACATCGATCTCCCTAGATTTGATACCTAGATTTACAAAAAAATATTTAGAATAGAAATATAGAGATTTCCTTAAGTCCATTGCAATCAAATCTTAGATAAAAACGCCGATGAAAGGAGTGAGATAAGTGAGTCGTACTTTTTTATCATAGTTTGTCTTTGCTAGTTACTCAAAAGAATGTATCTTTGAGCCTTGTCTTCAGTGCTCACAAAGAAAACACCTGTATAAAACATAAACAAACAATAATAAAAGAAAATCTAATCCAAATATGATTTGGCAAGACTTATATATATATGACCAATGAAATGTATACCGAAAACCATCAAACATAAACAATGATTATGGGAAATCAACATATAATTGTATTATCACAAGAAAATGGCTACAAATTGATGCCTTCTCACTATAGATTCCCCTTCCATCTATTCCTCATCTCAACGCCTTTCTTCAAAAGCTTTAGGATCATAAGTTGGATACTTAGTAGAGTTTCAATGAGAATTTAAGAGCCAAAGTATTTATCAAATCAATGAAACTCCCTCTCTCAATTAATTATAATTGTATTTGCAGGCATAAAGGAGGCTCAAAAGAGGAGGTCAAGACTCTGTCATATGAGGGATGTGAGTTAGATCTAAATTAGTCAAGATAGATGTAATCCATGAGGCTTATCTTCTAGAAACTTTTCGTTCCATTTATGTTAATTCATTTGTAAACAGAATGTCACATCTTGTAAACAAGCAAATTGTGACAGTGTTGCACTAACATGTATACACCATGCGATAATAAACCTAATTAGAGAACCTAATTTAATATGGATGTAGATTTTTTAGAATATGGCCACAACACGTAGGTCCTCAACATGTTTAATCTACTAGTTTACCTAAGTTGAATCAAGTTTGAGCCCTTTAGTCGATGATGCACCCTTGAGACACAATGACCTATATACTTGATCTCTTACAAATTGAATCCTCTTCATTATTCATAGGATGGCCATTAGTTTCTTTGAGCTAGGAACTATTGAGAGTGATTGGTTTTGCTACATTCTAATCAATGTTTTAGATGGAATTAGACACTTTATCTTCTTCATGGATCCTATGATGTTTATTTTCCACCCATACATAGTTGCATAAAAGGGTTTTAAAGACATCATAGGAACCATACATAGTCCAAATTGCTTATGGTAAAGTGATTAATGGAGCCTTGATTACCACATGACTAAAATTTTACAATCCTCTATCATTGATGCATGTAAATTCTTAGTAGTCTTGGACATATTTTTGTCATAATGTTCCTGCATTTTTCTTAGTGCCTGGTTTTTCAATCGGGTTTGAATAAGTTGAGATGCTTAAACAAAATCAAAAGAAAAAGATGTTTTGGACAATTGAAATTGGCATTAGAGAGATATGGAATTCATACTAAAGAGTTGATGTTAGAAGAAAACGAGGGAGATTTTCACAACGTTAAGAACTGGAATTCATGTTACACAAGAAAATGTGAGAGATACTATTGAATACATGAAGACATATTATTGCATCCCTGTCTCAATATTCATCATTCCTTGCATTGTATATCTTTGAAATAAAAAATCACGGGGTTCTCAATTTCATGTATTTTTTCTTGTGTTGTATATCTGCTAAGCTTGTATCTAGGCTAAATGTTACTGCAAGTTTATAATGATATTATAGGAAATAGATGGTTAGAATCTAGATGTTGAAAAAGTAGATAAAATTTCATATTTGTTTGGCATAGTCAAGACTCAATATCATGGGTCTCTACCAAGGTTTGACTTAAAACCATGGGCACTAAGAGAAAACAAAAAAACAACATATACACGGTAAACAATTCAATTCAACCTTTCTCGCTTGCCGGGGTTCATCGAAAGATGCAAGAAGCTATTTAAAAATTAACACAACTGGCGGAGAATGACTTGTTTCCCTTGTCTCACCAAATACATCGAAGGCGCCGGCGGAGAATTAGCTTGAATAAGACGGCAACGCTATCACTAAATGCATCGAGGCGCCGGCGGAGAATCAGTTTGATAATGAATGTACGATGAAATTAATGAGGCTGACATTAATGATAGTGTAATAAAAAATGAATTTCATCATAAAGATCTTCACAGCATCAAAAAAACATCACGTTTTACGTTATACGTTATGAGAGATGTTATAATTTTGATGATAGGGATTGATCCCATCATTATATCCATATCCGCGTATATACAACTTTGCGAATTGCGTATATGTTTTTTGCTTACCTCTTCACAAATACTTTAAAGCTAACATATCCTAATGCATGCGAAAGGGGATGTTCATGTAGATCGGAATCGTTATATTTGTAGGAAAATATATCATTTATGAAATATATATAAGGATTACTATGAGTCATTAATGCAAAGATTTTAGTAATTTATTGGTAGGTTGAGTTTTATTAATTTAGTATTAATTTAATCAAATTATAAAGTTAATTCAAAAAATAAATAATTAATTTTTAAGATTATTAAAAAATTTAAATTAAATGTTTGATTAGACTATAATTTGAAGGTTTTATGGCATTTTTGTATAAAATAATGGTATATAGATAATTCCTTGACATATTTTATTTTAAATTTATGGATATGGTTGCAATATTCATATTTGATTTTTAGATAATTGTATAGTGTTTTTTTATCCTTAAGCTTTACACCAAAAAATCTAAAAATAAAATCCTTGAAAACAGCTCAAACTTAGATAAATAACATATTTATGACATGTGTCTTCCCACCACAATTTAAGCAAGTATTTCGATAAAAAATGGATAGGAATAAGATGTAAATAAATATGCTTACAAAGAGTTACTTCACACCATTATATATGTTTACTTCAACACTTACATAGGAGTAAAATTGTAAATGTGTAGGTTTACTAGTGGCTACTACCTACCAAAATTTATGCAATTCTTAGTTCATGTGCAAGCTATTAATTTATCCATTTAATATATCAATTTATTAGTTCCTTTGTATTTGATTTTCCTATTGACCACTATTAATTAGCATTGAGCAATGTACATTATATTTGTAATGCAATTTTCCCAAAAAGTAACTTCTAACTTGGGACTAAGCTTCCCTACAATACTTGTTTTTTAATAGGTTTTGTTACAATTGTATGGGTTAATATTATGGATTATCAATATCATATGTCGATAAAATCACAACTCATTTTATATCACACTAGTTTATATATATATCTATATATA
>APFE030040673.1:31700-54130 GCA_000404065.3 Pinus taeda | reverse complement strand
CAAAATCATAGATACACCTGAATAATTTTAGGGGTTGACATTTTTAAATGGATTAATCTTCCATGTTAAAAAGGAAAATAATCAATTTCCACTTTTCAAATGATTGGCCCAAATTTTATAGGATAATACCAATCTACCTTTAAAATCAACAAAAAAATTATATAAACTATAAAATAATTAAATTTTTTGAATATTTTTACAAAAATATCATGAAACATTTTACAATGTGCATTATAGGAACCATGAATAACTTATTAAAATAATTGTTTATTGGACAATGTGACAATGAATGTATGGTGGGAGAATGTGGTGCATAACGTGGTAATATATGTGGTGCTCAACCTTGGAGCCATACTCTTTACACCCCGACTTTTCTTGATGTCAATCAACGGTTGTGATCTTCTGATGCACATTGCACAATGTTGTCTTTGCTGCCTATTTCCATATTGCCCAAGTGTACCTCAGTATGTATCCTCCTACTCCTATTGCATCTAAAGGTTGAATTTATTCATGACATTGAACACAAGGATGGGCTTCTGACTTCTTTCATTGACATATCATAACTCATACAAAACAAATGTTATGATATCACATAATCTTGATACATTTAGTCCCTTTCCGCTTAGTTCTGTGAGCGTTTTCTTTCTCATAAGATCGAGCCTGTGACCGTCGACTTAGGATACCACTGTAGCATTACATCGAAGCCCCTACATATCGTAACTTTTACAAAGTCTCGATTATGTTTTAGTTCCCTTTGCTTAGCCCTTAGTTCCTTTGATCTCCACAGGACCATGTGCCATATAATATTGGATCCCCCTTTATCGTAACCTTTTCAAATTCCATTTTCACAGGAGTTACGAGGTCCTCAACCTTCAATACACTGACCTCTAGGATGACGTCATGACTTTATCATTTCTCCACGTGGCACTTCCTAAGTGGTGACATGTGTCACACTGATTTTCCCCATTAGGCCAATGCAAACAACAAAACAAACTGCCACGTGTGCACTTGCTTCCACATCATGTTAATGTCAGTTTCCACTCCATCTTCTCAAAGACAATCACATGCCACCATATGTCTTACCAGAGGAGATAGAAGGGGTCCTATCAAGCTTTGGTTTTGCTACGAAATCCTTTCTTACTCCTACTACACATTCCTCAGCGCTTTTAACAATATAGGTAGCTCCATATATCATACCTTCTCAAACATCAAATGTTAAGAAGATTCGAGGTTCTGATGGCTTCAACCTTCTAATATTTTGATATTCACTTCCTCCGATGTTCTGATGGCCTCTAGCTTCCTATATCCTGATATTACCTACTCTAGGGTTCCGATATTCCAATATCCAATATTACTTGCTCCACGATTCTGATATTTTCTGACCTCTGATATAGCTTGCTCTGATCTTCTTCAACCTTCGATAGTTTGGCCTCCTTAGGATCTCAAGACCCTTACATCGGCAGACCATAACTTTTGATCCAAGAGACAATTTTTAGACTCCCACACATTGTTGGAAAGCCCTTTCAGAGCAATTTCCAATGGATAGGGTCCAATGTGGGCTTTGAGCCCATATGCTACCTATAAAATGGCTTCAAAATCTCAGTCATTCTTTTCTCCTTGAGTATTCTTCATGTGCCTAGAATCCTGAACTCCCAACCACCATAGTCATCATTTTATGGCTTCTCTAGTAAGTATGCTACTATGATGATTCTCTACAAGCATAATAGCAACCATGGGATTCTTCCTGGACTTCCAATCGTCATAGTAATTATTTTATGGCTTTTCAATAAACCTGCTACTATGATGATTCTCTACTAGAAGCCTTCAAATACCATAGGATTCCTCTTGATCCTAGAATACCAATCCCCATAGTCATCATTTTATGGTTTTTCAATAGGTCTGCTACTATTATGATTCTCTACCAGAAGCCTACAGCTACCATAGGATTCCTCCTGAGCTCCCAATCACCATGATTATAATCTGGTTGACATCAATGGCAACACTATCATAGCCACTAGCCATCTAGACAATGCCAATCATCCAACAGAACCAACATTTGTAATAGAATGCCCATGTTTCTTATATTGTTTAATTGAAATATTGAAGGCATTAACATCTTTTTAAGGAGTATGAGGTAGAGAATGATTATGGGTTGGTGCGAGATAATATTAGCTATCGATAACATGTCAATTGCAATGGAAATATGGAAAAGAAGAAATATGATCACAAAAAGAATTATTAGAGGTACTTACACAACTTTTTAGAACCACTTTAGAACACAATGTAAAAGGATTAAATGTGGAAAATTAATTTGTCTTCTTGAATATATAGCTTTTATTTATGGAAAAATTGTGTAACATAAGAGAAATGGTGTTTTCTCTAAAATTGATAAGATATTATTTCTATGAAACATAATGCATATCTTTGCGTTAAGCCACAGGTTTGGTATGTAAATGAAAAAAATTGAAACAATTTTGAAAAATTGTAGAAAACAAATGGATCATGTGTGTCATGATTTTCCATAATTTTTAATGTTGATTTTAGACATTTTTTAAGTTATAAAACAAAGTGAAGCCTTAAAATGATGAGGTTGACTATTAGGCCTCATTATGAGGGCCTTAAATTTATATAGACACACACACACACACACACACACATTGTATAATACACATGCATTACATAGTCCTCACACACTCCTTTTCCATCTTACTCTATGTTATTCTTGTTGGAAATAACACTGAGAGGCGGGGGGCGGATGAATCAGTATTAGCAAATCAATAACTTTTTCATTTCCATACTCAGATTCATATACGCTACTTCAGTTAAGGGAACTTGTGTGTCCATGCAACTGTATTTAATACAACTAGCATATATCCAACAAACTTATGATTCAGTTAATTCATCATATATTGATCTTTAATCAATGCATAAGTACTTCATTAACCATATAAATAGTAACCAGGTGCAGTAAAAACAAAACATACCATCACACATAAGAAACACACATGAACGCTAAGGTTTAATGTGGAAACCTAATGTGGGACATAAACCACCTGCTGTTGTCTTCTTTTAATATAAGAAAAAGTTTCTTACAATCTTGTACTGGTACAAACTCATACCAGTATGCAGGCACCCACCTGTAGAAGGCTACAACCTTTTCTCATTCTCTAGCTTCTACTGGAAGGGAGCTACAACCCCCTAGCTCTTGTGCTAGCTGATATGTTTACTAGTACGCAGGCGCCGACCTACTGAAGGCTCCAAACTTCACTTGTTTTCCAACTGCTACTGGAAGGAAGCTCCAACCCCCTGGCTCTTGTATTGGCCGATATGTTTACTAGTATGTATGAGTCGGCCTATAGAAGGCTACGACCTTCTCTATTCCTCCAAGGACCACATTTCATAAAATTTTAGACTATATACTCTTGGAAAAAAACACCATAATCTGAAGGCCACGTTTCATCCAATTTTCATACTGGACACATCAACAACATTGAAGCTCAAAATCAATCACCATTGCAACACAACCATCAGCTACACCTGCATCATCAATCTCTGAATCCCCCAACAACTGAATCACTGAAACCTATCATCAAAACATAGTTACCATAACACAGAGCAGAACCCAGAACTCTGCAACAGCCACTAGAAACAACAACAACAACAACCTCAAATATCAAATCTCATAATGTATACACTACTCTGATGAACCGAACCAGCATGTATACGCACTTTTACCAAAGCTAACCCGTGTATAGATCTGAAAATATTAATTCATAACTTTGCAGCTATTCTAGACATCAATCATATCCAGATCATAACATTTATAGAATAAACAAGTGTCAGTAATTCAAATCTAGTTTATCAATGATGAAAAAACATAATGGTAATACATTCCAAGCCTTAAGACCCTGATCCATCATTCATCATCATCCAACTAGGTGCATCCTTGGTTCAGATCAACAAAAGCATCACAAACCCATAACTTGCATACTGGATCTCACACTTCATCAGATATTCAATACTTGCACACTTGGCCTAATGATCTTCTCCTCCTTTTATAGTTTTATGCCTTTCTCAATACCATGGTCCACAACCACTTTAGGACCAATACCTTGAACCAAATACCCGGGGTCAATACCTCGGACCAGATACCTTGGACCAATACCATGGATCAAAATACCATGGACCAAATACCTTGGACCAAAACTGCACCTTTCCTTCTGTGAAAGTGCGTGTGTACATTATATGCACATTTTGATCTGTTAACCCATGTGTATACGCTTCTTTGTCAAGGTGAACCTACGTATACCTCTATTTGATCATTAATTGTTTGTTATTGACCTCATGCACTATGATCTATAATCTGAGTGAGTTTCCATCAAGGACAACACATGTATCATAATGCCAACAATCTCCCCCTTTGGACTTGATGGGAACAAAAACACCAAGTCACTCTCCCCCTTTGACATCAAGGGCAAAGGATGGAACAAGATATTCTCTCCCTTGATATACATTATGTTGTCCATGCTCCCTCTGAGTACATGCTAAAATCTCTGATTTAGCTCCCCCTTTGTACATGCTGAGATGCATTACATTGTCCATTCTCCCCTTGAGCACATGTTGAATTCTCTAATCGAACTCCCCCTTTGTAAATGCTAAGATGTACTAAACTATCCCTGCTCCCCCTAAGCACATGTAGAGTCTACAAAAATATATTCAAAAGAACAACATGACTCTATGACTCAACTATGTGAGTATGACCTTTCTATCACCAATGAATCATACATACATCAATATCCCAACCAAGTGGGGATATACCAAATTGACTCATCCACCCAACCAAGTGGGGATATACGAATTGTTTATACATGACAAAAACAAGAAATATTACATCATCCATCCCATGCAAAGTGGGGTTACAACTTAGGTATTTTCATGACCTCTACATCAAATGATGTACATGACTTTTATAACAAGGACTAGAAATCTAAACAAGACCATCAACAACTATCATACACCATATATGATCTGCACCATAAGAATCTGTCATCAACATCTAGACCTGTAACTTGCAATACAATTCTCTTGACCAACCAACAATAAGTAGAAAGATGTATCATTTACTCACATAAGCATCATCACCAAAGAATTTTAATCATAATGCCAACAATGAATTATTCGAAGCATATGCTGCCCCTGAACCTGTGCCATACCATCATCAAACAGAGCAGATAAGCCATTGAACCATATTAGACTCCTTTTTCCGTAGTTTGTACTGTTGCTTTTTCCTCAGAACACCATATATGCGACTATGCATCATCTAAATTACGTATATATGTCACTTTTCTTCATCATAGTTGCGTATGAAAATTGGAATACTAAAGTTTTACACTTTCAATTTCCCCTGGGTCTGTTATGTCTGCAAATTGACCTATGCCACATCTTTCTCATAATAATTTTGTCTTCTTCAATACCTAGGATTGAGATGATGTATGCTCCTTTTGGTTTTGTGTCCGAATTTTTCTCCTGCACTCCTTTACTTTATGTTCAAACTTGTTACACGCATAGCATATTACATGTTTCATATTTCGTTCATTGCAATCAATAGCTTTGTGGCCAAAAATATTGCAAGGAAAACAATATCCCTTGAAGTACCTGGAACTTGATGATTTTTCTGTGTGATGATCTTGAATCATTCTTCTTCTGCATTTGGCTGAAACATGTCCAAGTTTATGACATATAAAACATTCAACATCATTATTTGAAGGAAATAACCGACTATTACTTCCACAGTTAGGAGAAATAGATTTTCTTTGAAGAATCTCTTTCCTTGGTTGTTGATGTGGTTAACTTTATATTTCCTTGTTGAGCAACTCAGAATTTTCATTGGAGTTTCTTACCTTACCTTGTGAACTAGATTCACCTTCATGAAAACCAAGACCAGTCTTTATAATGGGCGAACACTGAACTTTGAGGATTTCATCTAACATTTTTGATCCTTTAGCAAATCTAAGATTCAGAGTCTCTGTTTGTTCAAGTTCTTTTCTTAGACTTACCACTTCACATTATAACTCTTCATTGTGTTTGTCCTTTTCAGTGAGTTGATGTGTCACTGTGTTTATGATTGTATCCTTTCTGCCAAATTGATTTTAAGTTGATTGGTTTCTTTAAGGAAATATTCCTTTTATGAGTCATTATTTTCATATGCCATGAGTAGTCTAATTTCTTGATCGTCTTCATCACTATTGGACAAGCCATAACTATCATCATGAGTATAATAACTGCTCTTACCTTCTTTAGACATGTTCCCTTTGTTATGAGGGCATCTAGCAGCGTAATGACCAACTCTTCCACAGGAAAAACATTTGAAAGGTAGCTTACCTTTGAACCTTCCAGAACCCTGTTGAAGCTGTTTGACAAAATTTACCTCATCTTCTTCTTCTGAGATCTGTCCTGATTCATAGAGTTTTTCTTTTCCTTTTGCTGATGTTTTAAATGCTGCTTCTATCTTATCTGATGGTCCTCCTTTTCTCATCTCAAAGGCAGTTAAGATTCTGTGAAGCTGCGTCATAGTGTTATTCTGCAAATCGTGTTTTTCTTCTATGGCGGACACTTTGGGTTCAAATTTAGCAGACAAGGATCTCAAAACTTTCTCAACTAAGACAACTTCCTTAATTTCTTCACCCAGATTCCTCATACAGTTGACAACCTCATCTATACGTAGGAATTAACTATTTATGCTTTCATCACTATGCATCTTAAGAGTTTCATACTGAGTTCTGAGAGTTTGAAGGTTAGCACGTTTTACCTGAGAGTCTCCTTCGTAGCCCATAATGATTTTATCCCATATTTATTTGACTGATTTGAGCTGAATGACCTTGATAAACTCTGATTTTGACAAACTTCCCAATAAAATAGTGACAACATTGGTATTGGTTTCATAATCCTTTCTACCTACCATATCTATAGGAATTGATGTTGGAAATGTATATCCTTTTTCCACAATTTCCCAAACATCCGTTCCAAGCAATTGTAGATATGTTGTGGTTCTTATTTTCCAGTAATCAAAATTGCTCCCATCGAAGATTGGCGGTTTGATGGATCCCATGCTCTCTTGATTATTCATTTTGATGAATCTCCCTTCAAGGGATCAAGCTTCTTCTGAAGGGCCTACTATGATACCAATTGTTCAGAATAATACTAAGAGGGAGGGGGTGAATCAATATTAGCAAATCAATAACTTTTTCATTTCCATACTTAGATTCATATATGCTACTTCAGTTAAGGGAACTCGCGCGTACATGAAACTAGCATATGTCCAACAAACTTATGATTCAGTTAATTCATCATATGTTGATCTTTAATCAATGCATCAGTACTTCATTAACCATATAAGCAATAACAAAGTGCAGTGAAAACAGAACATACCATCACACATAAGAAACACACATGAACACCAAGGTTTAAGGTGGAAACCCAATGCAGGACAAAAAACACTTGTTGTTGTCTTCTTTTAATATAAGAAAAACCTGTTTACAATCTTGTATTGGTGCAGACTCATACCAGTACGCGGACACCCACCTCTAGAAGGCTATAACCTTCTCTCATTCTCCAGCTTCCACTGGAAGGGAGCTACAACCCCCTAGCTCTTGTACTAGCCGATATGTTTACTAGTATGTAGGTGCTAGCCTACTGAAGGCTCCAACCTTCACTCATTTTCTAGCTGCTACTGGAAGGAATCTCCAACCCCCTAGCTCTTGTACTGGCAAATATGTTTACGAGTATGTAGGTGCTGGACTATAAAAGGCTATAACCTTCTCTCTTCCTCCAGGGACCATGTTTCATAAATTTTTAGACTGGATACTCTTGGAACACAACACCATAATCTGAAGGTCACGTTTCATCCAATTTTCATACTGGACCCATCAACAACATTGACGCTCAAAATCAATCACCATTGCAATACAACCATCAGCTACACCTGCATCATCAATCTCTGAATCACCCAACAACTGAATCATTGAAACCTGTCATCAAAACACAGTCACCAGAACATAGAGAAGAACACATAACTCTACAACAACCACTAGAACCAACAACAACCTCAAATATCAAATCTCATAATGTACACGCTACTCTGATGAACCGAACTAGCATGTATACACGCTTTTACCAAAGCTAACCCGCATATAGATATGCAAATATTAATTCATAACTTTGCAACTATTCCAGACATCAATCATACTCAAATCATAACATTTATAGAATAAACAAGAGTTAGTAATTCAAATCTAGTCTATCAATGATCAAACCACATAATGATAATACATTCCAAGCCTTAAGATCTCGATCCATCATTCATCATAATCCAACTAGGTGCATCCTTGGTTCAGATCAAGCAAAGAATCACAAACCCATAACCTGCATACTGGATCTCACACCTCATCATATATCCAATACTTGCACACTTGGCCTAATGATCTTCTCCTCCTTTTATAGTTTTAGGCCTTTCTCAATACCATGGTCCACAACCAATTTAGGACCAGTACCTTGGACCAAATACCTAAGGTCAATATCTCGGACCAGATACCTTGGACCAATACCATGGATCAAAATACCATGGAGCAAATACCTTGGACCAAAACTGCGCCTTTCCTTCTATGAAATTGATTGTGTATGTTATACGCACATTTTGGTCTGTTAAACTGCGTGTATACACTTCTTTGTCAAGGTGAACCTACGTATACCTCTCTCTGATGATTATTTCTTTTCTATTGACCTTCTGCACTATGATTTGTCATCTGAGTGAGTTGCCATCAAATACAACACCTGTATCATAATGCCAACAATTATATCTATATATCTCTCCCTCCTTCCCTCTTCTCACTCTTCATCCTTCTTCACCCTTTTCTCTCTAGTTATCCATTTCTCTCTATGTCCTTATGTCTCACTCCTATATCCAATTCTCTCTCCCTTTCGCTAAGCCTCCCCTATTTCTCTCTCCTTAGCCCCCATGCTCTCTTTCTGTAGTGACCCTCCTCTAACACAATTTTTTTGTTAAAGAAAATGACTAGCTATTTAGAACATTAATCACTTTTATTTTATTTTTCTCCTAATAATCCCTACTTTGAAAAGCTATATAAGTGTCATTTTTCTATAATAGGTGGAAAATGATTTTGTAACAATAACTTGTCACCCATTCATTCGATCTTTTCCTCTAATATTGTATTTTTGTTTCTCATTTTCCTATTATGATTTTCATTTGTATTCCCTAAACTCTTCTTCATTGATAATCTCATTTTAGTATATTTTGTATTCTATAATAAAGATTTTTTCCTTCTTCAAATAAAGAGTGTATTAAAATTTTACCTAAGCTATAATTAATACTTTGGAGTTCTTGGTTTGAATCCAATCTATAAATCCTAGGCCTATCTAACCATTGACTAATATACATTGTATTAGTGGGTTCTACTTTATATGTTATCATATCATTTAACTAAAAGTATCTTTAACAATTCATAACATGCTCAGATTTATATATAATATTATTCTCTTGACCTCTTATTAATGTTATAACATGACCTTAGACATATTAATTTAAACCATAACTTTTGTTTTCTTTTTCATATTTGAACGCAATATCATATATCAACTATATCAAATCTTGTCATATGTGTGAGCTTTGGAATGAATTTCTTTCACCAACCTCTTCATATTTACATCCATCAAACTTCATTTCAATGTGTTATATATATATATATAATATATAATAATATATTATATATATATATATATATATATATATATCATAGTTCCTATGCTTTGAACATGATATGGTAACAATGTGTATATGAGTTCTCTTGATCATTTCATGGATATACATGTCACCTTTCTATGCTTACATGAGCATATTTTCAACCTACCCAAATGATGGTTGTGATTTAATATTTTTGAATGAATGGTGTTTAGAGGAGAGGTTTTTTCTCTGGTTTAATGACTAGCCTAATAGTCTTGTATCTGTTCATTCATTCCTTTATTTGCACTCTACAAATTTTCTACTCTGCAACTAATTCTTTGAACGTATTTTTACTACGAAACAACATATAAGGGAATAGGTTTTTATCTCCTCATATACTATATCAATAATTTCTTGAGGAAGAAAGTTAACTATTTGAATTTCCAAGTGTTATGCTAGAGGTAATCCTTCTGCTATGTCATTGCTTCCTTTTTACATTTTTCTCAGTGCTATGATTCATTAGGGCTATATTTCTCGTGATCTAGTTCTCTTGGCCTTGTATTTATCATGTCTTCATGTTTACATTCAAGGTGTTTCTCCGCAAAAGGGTTTATACGGATCCTTGAAGGCTAGCCATGAAAGGCATTCAAGAGTTTGTTCATGAAATAATGAGAAATTTATCATTCTGAGCACTAGGTTTCCCATTTCTTACAAGCAATATATCTCAAGTAATCGTTTGAGATATAACCCTTTTTCTTATCATTTTTTTTTGTAAGCTTAGTAGGACCATTCATTATCATTCCAACAGCAAGTAGGTTACATCCATGTGCTAAATGGTTAGGTGGCCTCAACATGCCCTGAGGGAAATTGGGTCTGTAGGCCACCTAACGGCATGATAATCCATCCAAAAACAAAATAAAATAATTCTATGCATCCATGCTAAACAATTCTGATATTCCTTTATATTCCTAACATATAGATATATATAAACATATTGAAAGTATTGAAAAGATAAAAAAAATGTTGCATACACTAATAAGTAAAACATAGGTGATACTCCAACCTACTCATCATTTGCTAAGTCAACTGGAATTGAATCCTTTCCACTTTACCTAAAGAATTCAGATTGCAGAATGCATGGAATATGCCTTTTGATGCAGCTAAGGTAGTCATTTTATTGTTGTAAATGAAATTTGATTTGTTTAAAATCTTGACTATAGTCTGGGAAAGCCTGAGTAGTCGTGGCCGAGCCTGAAGGAATGTTTTCTAGTGCTTTAACCAAGAGGTTCTTTAACAACCAATACAAGTGAAAAGTATATTTATATTGAGAAGTACAACCCTAATAACGCCTCAGGTCAGGCACTAGGGTCTACCGTTCATCTAGGTTAAGGTCCAGAAGTTTCACTTTCTCATTTAACTCTACTTCCCATTTAACGATGAGTTGACGAACCAAGGCCGAGCCCATATGATAAGTCATAGTGGCTTCATCAATGATCTTGGAGGTTGATGTGCGCCCACATGATTTACTAGTGGAGGTGATGGGAGTGTTGGACGTACTAGACATTTTGGCCTTCTTTTCAAGCCCACGAGAACCACAGGTGGTCCAACATTTCCCAAAAGAAACACGGGCCATCATGTTGGGATTGTGAAAAAAACAAAACAAACTGAAACCCACAAATTGAAAGAATGTCAATCCAGAGCGAGCCGACACCCAGGAGTAGAGTGCTTCCAGGGGTCACACCTAAGAGGACCTATCAAGGTAATCAATTGTGAGAACCATGACCCATGCGAAACCCAGTGGTGGATCCATTTAGGGTCCCGGAACCTTAGAAACAAGAAGTCCTAATGCTCATAAACATAAGTCCAATAGTATTTAGAACAACTCAGGGTAGAATCAAAAGCCAATCCATTTCCATGTGGAGACCTTAGTACTTCAAGGCCATAGCCACAAAATTCCAAAGGAAAACCAGAGTTAAGTCACCAATCATAGATCGAGAGAGACCATGAGCAACCCATAGGCCCGATCAACGGAATACCCATATGAGCCAACAAAACTCCATAGAGCACAGACCAGTAATATAGAAAACGAGACAACCTTCAAGCAATTTGGAGAAAACAATAGCCATTTCGAGAGAATATGCCTCCTAGATCAATTTATGAAATTCATATCCATTCTCCCATGAAACCCATAGACAGGAAGAACAATCCATGCTAGAGAAATATGTGATAAGACTGAGAACACACCCAAGACAAATGACCTGGACCTATTGTGAATGAACTAGAGGCCCATAAGATACCTCCACGGAATTCTATCACAGACTTCCAGGCTTCTCGAATCCAAGCTTATGCCAAGCCTAGTCATAGATAGAGAACTTACTAGATTGAACAACTAAAAGGTGGGGAGCATGTCACATTAAATCTTTCTTGTCACCTTCGTTAATTGGATTGATTGAATACATACATTCTGCCACCACTACATGTGATACGAGCATGTGGAGGATGGCGAGGGATCATCTTGGGATTCAGAGAGTTTCTATCATTTATTGAAATGATCATAATTTTCCCACTCACACCCCAATCGGAGATTTGTTATTTAAAAATTTAAAAACACATATTATGGGTATTTAAATTCTAGTTGTTTGGAATTGTTTACAATTTTGCTGAGTTGTATATTCAACAAAAAGGATACAAGAAATCCAGGGTTTCATACTCTTGATGTTTTGTTGACTGACATACCAGCCTTCAGGTAATGTACATAAATTGTTTAATTACATTTATTGTTTCCTCTACAATTCTTTCTATGTTTTTTAGCCATCTTATTTTTGTACTTGTAACCCCAAGCTTAGAAAGTTACCAGTCTTTTATGAAATGACTGACCGTATAAGACAAGTTTATTTAAATTAGGGTTTTTCTCTCATTCTTTTATTATGCTAAGATATGTTTTGATCCATGGAGGGAGTAGCAATTGATCCAGAGAATGTTAAGGCCATCATGTAATGGCCAACACATAAGGATATGGCTAAAGTTAAGTCATTCATGGGACTCGCAAGTTATTATAGGAGGTTCATTTAAAAATTCTCTAAGATTGACGACCCAATTACTTCTTTGTAGAATAAAGGAAATAGGTTCAAATGGAAACCTAATGTTGCTACAAGTTTTGATTAGCTAAAGACACTATTAACCAATGCACCAATACTAATAATAACAAATATTGAAAAGAATTTTATCATAGTTGTCACAAGGAGGGACATCCAATATTCATGATGTAGGAAAGTTAAGTGCTTTGATATGAGTCTCAAAAATTAAATGAACATCAACAAAATAATATGACCAATGATTTGGAATTGGTTGTCATCATCCATGCGTTGAAGATGTGGAGAAACTACCATATTGGTAGGAAATTTATTCTAATGACTAATCGTGGAGGGATAAAATATTTGTTTGAACAACCCAAGATAAAAATAAGGAAAGCTATAAGGTTGGCCATTTCCAACGAATTTGGCTTTGAAATCAAATATATAAATGGTAGAGAGAATAGAGTAGTTGATGCATTTAGTAAGAGGGTGCAATTAAACCATTCAATAGCCACAAGTTCATACTCAACTGATCTTGAAGAAAGTATTAAAAATTTTGGGCATCAAGATCAAAGTTATCAACAACTAAAAGAGAAATTGTGGCATGATTTCAAGAGCATGGATAGTAGGGTGTATAGCCTTGATGAAAACGATTTAATTGAATTCAGAATTGTAATATATGTGCCAAATAAAAATGACTTGAAGAAACTCATATTAAAGGAATTTCATGCAAAGTCATATTCTATCCATCCACATTACCAAGGGATGCTGACAACCGTTAAGAAATTATATTTCTAATCAGATTTGAAAAAGGAGGTGGCAGATTTCATCTCCAACTGCACATAGTGCCAACAACTAAAGTTTGAGTGAAAACACCCATCTAGCTTATTGTAGCCTATTCTCATCCTGTAATTGATGTGAGAAGTAATTTCCATGGATTTTATTATATGGATGCCAAGGACTCCAAAACAACATGATGCCATCATAGTCGTGGTCGACAAGTTGAGTAAGGTGGCTGACTTCGCAGCTATTGAACATACAGATTTAGCTAGTGAGGTGGCTCAAGTTTTCATAAAGGAGATTGTGATACTACATGGAGTTCCCAAGAAAATCATCTCGCGTAGAGATTCCAAATTTAATTCAAGGTTTTGGAAATAATTGTTTGCAGGCTTGGGAACAGAGTCATTTTTAGCACTACATATCATCCTCAAACAGATGAGAAAATAGAGAGAACAAATAGAATTATTGAAGGGATGTAAAGAACGTATGTGATGCACCAATCCAAGAAGTGGGAAGAGTACCTTCCACGTGTGGAATTTTGATACAACAATGGGTATCAAGTGTCACTAATAATGAGCCCATTTGAAGCACTTTATGGGAGGAGTTGTAAGACTCCTATCAGCTGGAGCGATCAGGTGAAGAGGGTATTTATTGGGCTTGATATGTTGAAAGACACAAAGTAGGAAATGCAAACCATTCAAAGAACTATAAAAGTGGCACAATACAAACATAAGAGCTATGGAGACAAATAAAGAGTTCACAATGAGTTTCAAGTTGGGGAACATGTTTTCTTGAAAATTAGACTCGAGAAGAACTTGAAATTTGGGTCATGTACCAAGTTGGAACCATGCTTTTAGAAACATTTTTAAGTTCTCTAAAGGATAGGTCTAACATCCTATAAATTGGATTTGCCTCCATAAATTAGAGTGCATGATATTTTCCATGTTCCATTACTTAAATGATATGTCCGAGATGCTAATCATGTGATTGATTAGTCTGTGTTATAGGTAAAACTAGAGGGAGATTTACAACCAAAAGATCTATGGATCCTGGATTCTAGGCAACTCGTGCTCCATAATCGATCAAAAGAGAAATTCAAAGTGTATTGAAGGAACTTTGGGCCTGGGGAAGCCACATAAGAAATGGCTAACCAAATGTGGGAAAAATATCCTTGCTTATTAGCCAAGTACAAGAAAATGAAATACAATGTAAATGATAGATGTGTATATAAAGCTCCATAATCATCAATGCTTGGTCTAAAGAATTTTTTTGTACATGGTTATTGAACACCAAGAAGGGTGTTCCCCTCAAGGGGGAGGAGATAGTGACATCTCCTAGTTAATATTTTTCCCATTATAAAAATATTCTAATTAATTAAAGTGTTGACAATGTTGGACCCGCCAACCTGTAAAGGGGATCTCCCGGTTAAGAAGTCCCAATTAGACCTCAAACTATTTGGTGTAGGAGTCCCAATAGTGGGTCGTAGGGTAATTCCTTGACCGCGATGTCGCACAGAGGCAAGTAAGATAAATATGTTAGTAGAAAGGGTGTGACCACTGCAGTGAGTCAAGGAAGGTGAATGAGAGGTTCTAACACATGGGGGGTGAGATGAGTGTGCCCCTTGGCAACCTGTAGTAGTACTCAGCTAGGAAGGAAATACACGAGCGGAGATGCATCAAAATATGAAAAGAAGATCAGTCGACAATCCAAAGTGATGTTTAAACCAATAGTACATCTGCAACAAGATTCATATAATGGCATACGAAGCATTTCATACACAACTACGTAAGTTAAACAACATACATTGCTAAGCAACTGAATAATCCAACTACAATAACAACATATGCATGAAAATGTGTTGGCTCTTATTCTATAAAGAAGTGTAAGTCCCAATCATAAAATACATCCCTGTAAACTTGCTAGCCCCAACAGTGGAATGATACAGCCACATCTGCCTACTCCTCCAATGTGATAAACTAGCTTCGTGCAGTGGAGAAGCCAAGGTGCATTACAATACTATCCAAGATTTCTCCAAGATAGTCTTATCAGAAGCTTGGCTAACCAAAAGCCTATATAATGAGTTATGAGGGACTATTTATAGTAAAGGGTGGGGTGACCCTTGACATTCCCCTTTGTGACAGTTAAACTACCCTCATGACTCTTCACTTACTCTATGACTCTTACATCCAACTATTGACACTTGATTTACACTTGACATGACTCAACATTATAATGCACATGTACTCATGTGAGACAACATGGCTTGAGCAAGCCATGCAAGGCATCACTGACACTCGGTCCACTATGATGAGGGCAACACTTTGACATGGTTGTGATAGTGAAGGTGGTGAGCTGATGCCAAGCTTGGTTGTCTGTGATGGTGTGCATGCACCTCATGGTGACATCTTCCTAAAACGAAATATTTCCTCTGTTGCATTCAATGAATTCATTAAGCTCTTTCATCCAACTCATCTACTAACATGTGCATGGTCTTCTTGGGTGCAGTTGAACCGGTAACACAGTGATGCATAGTGTCCATGTTGATCTTCAAGTGTGTGTTGGTGGCCATGCGCATCAACTTGTCAAAGTACATGTTCAACTCTAGTTGGGCTTGCTTCTTAACTTTGCCTTGGTGAGTGTGTTGAATGGGTTGGATTGCATACATGCACACAATGACATGCATGCTACTGAATCTATTGCATGTAATCAACAAAACTGCTCACCATGTCTGCTCTATGTCAGCTACTGGGATGGATATTTAACTTGTATGGGTACAGTTTCATCTGTGATTGCATGTTGAGCCCATTGTTGTTCATGTATCTGCTGCAACTCATTCCTCTATCTGTGCAGCTTCATGTTCTTCCTAAGTTGTTGTTTTAGTGCATGCAACTCTTTCTTTGATCCATTCTCTATCTTTGCGTGATCTTCATGTTGTGCCGTCACCTCATTGCCTGAGTCTCGAAAGTTGCTTTCATTATCAGTGAATCTGCTTGATCTTGCAACTTTGTTCCACCTCTGTTTTGTCAACAACCTTCCTCGTGCATTCATTGTATTCTCTACATTCATTGTGTCCGTTTTGTTCACTGCATTTGTTGTTTTCGCTGCATTCATTGCGTTCTCTCCATTCACTGCCTTCATTACATTCGTTGCATTCGCTGCATTCGTTGCGTTCTCTCTATTCACTGCATTCGGTGCATTCACTATATTCAATGCGTTCGGTATGATGCCTTCAGTTGTTTTTCATGATGCTACTTTTCGTGATATCTTGATGTTCTTGTTTACAAACAATTTGATATCTTCATGAGTAGGCAAACTCATAGAAATTTGATCGACGACATCTCCAAGTGTGCTCTAAATGGTGTCTTCGACTCTGCCCTCTTGGAAACCATTGCACTTTCACTGTTGAGAGGAAGATGAACACCTGCAATACCTAGAGACATGGAAACACTCAAGGAAAGTGATGACCCCTAAATTGGGTAACTTATTGGGCTCATTTTGCCTAATTGTCCTTGTTCAATCCTCCATTTTTCATAGATTATGCATGTTTTTTAGTATGTTTATGTTATTTGAACAAATAAGGGTGGTCACTCTACCTAGGAGGCTAATACGTGGTTATTTCAGGTTTTTTGGACAAATGTTGGAGCAAAACCAAGCAATCATGGGCTAGGTGACAGCCAAGCTTGAGGTGAGGGTTCGTAGGGGGGTTGTCTCTAACATTAAATGGCCCTTCCTCAAGATCTCTACCCTCAACTCCGAGCTCACAGGCCACCGAAATGGATCCTAAAGGCAGCCAAGCAGATTTGGGAAGAGTGACTGTTTACTAGCAGTTGGGACAGCCGAGTCCCTTGATTTTAGGAGGCCTACTAGGCCCCTCGTAATGTATAAATAAGAAGGACTCAGCCTTCGTAGTTTACTTTTGGAACTATTGTATTTTTTTCACTATAGTGCTGTCACTTTCAGCTCGTTTTCTTGTAGCCACTGTGGTATAACTTTCTGGTGATGACTATTTTTTGATAATGACAAGAAATTCTATTTGGCATCAGCTCTGAGTTCTTTATAGGAGCCATAGCTCTTAGCGTTGGGCCCAACCTGAGAGCCAAGGCCTTCTTTATGTATCATTATTTATCCTTTATGGATTTGCAAAATCATTTCTGTTAGGTAGATTAAATTGTGTTGATTAACTAGGTCACCGTTGATGGTTAGAAAGGCTTTTGATGTTCAGATTAAGTTGGTAGGATATCAACAGGGAAAAATCTTCAGAAAAAGGCCAACGAGCACCTTTGATTTCACCTCTCCCTCATAGGATTAGGGGTTAGGATCAAAGCGACCTTGCTGCCCCAAAAAAAACACTATTTTTTCTTTTCCATGCAATCACTAGTGTACGATTTTAGCTTGCAGAAGTTGGTTACATGTTTATATATTTGAATGCTTCATTGCATAGTTAATATACATGGTTTCCTTGCAAATAAAGCTTTTCTTCATTCTCTTTACTATTAGCTAGATCAGATTAGGTTGGCATAACTAGGTCTTTGATTTCTTGCAAGTCTTTATTGGTTCAGTTGGAAATATAAATTGCAGAGCACCTGTACCACTTCTCCATCCACCCAAACTCCATCAGACCCATCTGCTCCATCCCCTAACTTGGTTTCTTGCCTCACGTTTATCATTTTGCCCATATAACCCTACCTTTTTGTGCAACATTGCTTCAGCCCTCTTTGAACAAATTCAACCATCTACATCTTCTCTCAACTCCATCCCCCAGTCCCTGGACCACCTCAAACCCCTATCCTACCTCCATACCCACTCCTTCATCTTTCTTCACCCATCCATCCTCAAAAAGCCCATTTCTGAACATCCTGTAGAAAATCACAGAACATCTTGTAGAAATTCCAGAACATCCTGTAGAAATTCCAGAACATCCTGTAGAACCCCTGCACACTTCCTGTAGAAGCTCACAAATGAGGTTTCTTGATAGAAAAACTCTGTGAAACTCTTTGGAAGGGTGTTAGGGACCCCTTAGGCCCTCTCTAAACCTTCCCGACCTCTTCCAAGCATTTTCTCTCGCCGATCCACCTCTGCACAGTCAAGAACAATGAAAGCATATGCATGATAATTTTGACAACTTATTCAAAAATACAAAAAGATGTTTTCTTCAGATAGAAGTAGTTTAGACACATGTATTTTACCTTCCTAGAAGTAATGGCACCTCTTTCAGCAGCTTGCATCCTCTTTTTCGCATCTGTAGGACTAGCTGGTTAGATTAGGGTTTGAGCTTTCTTTCAACTTTTCAGTTTCTTTTCGCAAGCAGATTAGCTTCCTTCGAGTTATCTTCCATCTATTAGTTAACAAGTTTCTTCTCAGAGCTCATAAAAGTTGGCTTGAACCCCTAGCAGACTTGTGCCAGGTGACCAAGTGACAGCTGCGGCAAGAGCTAGTACTTATGCATACAGCACTGTCGCTTCCAAGTTTGTTACGAACTGCCGGGTTGATAAAATTAAAGAAGCGAGTCCCAGGAGTTGCAGCATTATTGTTGCAATACTGGAGCCCACCATTCTTTTTGGTGCTGTTGTCAGGGAAACATCAAAGTATTTGTGATTGTTGCTTTTCTTATATTTTCTACTACAACCTTCTGCTAAGTAGTTTATTTCATTTCCATTCTGCAATTTCATTTCCGCAAAAGTAGAGTAGACATTTCCTGCTTTCATAGAGTAGCATTTCAATTCCACAATTTCAATTTTGCAAGCATAGATTAGCATTTCAATTTTGCAATTTCAATTCTGCAAGCGTAGCTTAGCATTTCATTCCTGCAATTTCATTTCAGCAAAATAGATTAGTCCTTTCCTGTTTTCATTTCAATTCCACATTTTCATTTCAGCAAAATAGTTAGTTGCAGTTCAATCTATTTTAGTTTTGCAGGTACAAGCAGAAAAAACATAAGAAACCAAAAATCTTTCCATTTCATGCCTCGTAGGAACAGAGATAAAACCGGAAAATTCCTACCCAACACCCCCACCACATCACTGAGTCAACCTTCACTCTTCTTTGGTGATAGTGATCGAGAAGAACCTATAGGTGAACCTCCATAGATATACGAAGATCCTATAGCAGAAGAAGAGCTAGAGAACATTCCGTCTGAGGCCATGGCTGAAAACAGAAATGGTAGAAGAGAAGATGAGAGAATAGAAGGTGCCTTCCCCATCTAAGAGACTAATGGGGACATGAAAATGAAAAACATAAGTCCCTCAGCCTTACCTCACTTCCATGGATTGACTACTGAGGACCCTGATACCTTCTTGTTTGAGTTTGCTGTCCTTTGTCGAACTTACGACTATGCTGAGGACGAGAAAAAGTTGAAACTATTTCCCTCTACCCTCAATGATGCAACATTACGCTGGTTCATGGGGTTACCTGCAAACGATATCACCACTTGGGCTCAGATGCAACAAGCTTTTAACACCAAATACCGGGACTACTGTAGGACCAAGGAAACCAAGGGAGAGATCTTTCGGATGACCATGGGAAGTGATGAGTCTTTAGAAGATTACGAGGAAAGGTTCCAACTTAGTTATAAATGGGCCAGGTGCACACTTGACCCGGAATCTCTGAAGCTGGTTCTGCTCCAAGGAGTCCTGAAGACCTTCTAGATACCCTTCACATGTTGGCTGGAGGGGACATCTACCAACTACCTTATGAGGACATAAAGACTGTGTTTAGAAACCATTCTAGGGCAGCCTGGAAGAGAGGTAGGGGGAATCCACTTTCAGCTAGTACCACCTTCTCCAAGCATGAGTTTGCTAATCATATGGAAGACCTCAAAAGTGAGATGAGACAGACTATTGCGATGAAACTTGATACCTTCCGAATTTAGCAAAAGAAAGAGGAAGCTGAGAGGGCTTTGACCATTTTTTGTCCCAGATGCACGAGGAAGCACCCTAAGAGTGAGTGTCCATTGCACTCAGTAGAGGTATGTTTCGTTTGTGAGGAAGACTACCCCACCAACCAATTCCCTACCTTGCCCGGATTTAAAGCCATGTACCTAGGGACTGAGGTGGCTACTGAACCTCTCTACTTCCACAACCAAAGTAGGCCACATGGGCATAGACCTTACCAACAGGGGATGCAAGGGACATTCCAAGCTTATTATAACCCCAACCAATCCGCTCATATACCTTCTTGCGGCCCCCCTGCTCATCCTTCATGGTCCGCACCTCCTCCATGGTCTTATCCATCTCAATACCATACTCAACCTACTTCTCATTCGTTTCACTCACATGCCCAGCCACAACCTCAGTGGAATGCACCTCAACCGGGGTGGAGGCCTAAATACAACCCTCCTCCCGCCATTTTTCCTCCACCACCAGCTCAACCACAACCATTACCTCCTTCTCCTCCAAGACAACCCCACATTCCTGCTCAACCGAACCCGAACCCCAACAACAGACAGGCCCAGTAGGTATATACTGGGGAGACAACATGCCCTACCTATGCTGTGGATATCCAAGAGATCAACCTGCGATCTGGGAAGGTCCTTCTAGAGCGCCAACCTCCTTCCCTAGAGGAGGAGGAAGAGAAACATGAAAGTGAACACCAATCCATTCCACCCTTTCCTGAGTAACTCACAGTAACCACACAACCCAACCCAGAAGAGACTGAGCTTCTGGGAGAACTCAAGAAGTTGTGTGTGAAAATACCACTTCTCTAGGCCATAAAAGATGTACCGATATACAACAAATTGATTAAGGAGAAGTGTTTCAGGCACCCAGGCAGGTGAAAGAGAGATGCCTCAACTATCAATGTCATAGGACAACTGATCTAATCTTATGTTGGGGCAGTAATCTATCAAAGACTTGGACCCTGGGAGTCTGTAGTGAATGTCACATCAAGCACCATCATCCCCCACACCTTGATGGATCTAGGGGCCGCCATTAATGTGATGACCAAGGACACCATGCTTAAGCTCAACCTTTAGAGTTCCTTAAGGAAGACCTCGACAGTACTGCAAGTGGCAGACCGCTCCACCGTGACTCCCGAAGGGATTGTGGAAGATGTCTTGGTCTATGTTGACTCTTGGGAGTACCCTGAGGACTTCTTGGTTCTTTAGCCAAAGGAAAAACTCACTGGATATCCCCTTATTTTGGGAAGGCCTTGGCTAGCTACTGCAAATGCTTACATCAGTTGTCGAGCAGGAAGCATGAACATCAAAAATGGGCCTATGTCCAAATAGCTAGACCTATGCCCTCCTGCCCAACCTCTGCTAGAACATGAATTACCCCTCTGGTTGGAAGAAGGTGTTACATTGAAAATTGTCACCTTGACTATCTGCAGTCTATGTGGCCTCATCAATAGCCACATTGTCCTCTTTGTCAAGCCCCATACCTCTGCTCTTCATGTCAAAACTTCAAAGAGAGAGAAAGTCACTTGAAAACATGTTTATCTCTGGGTACGCAGGTTCTCTCTACCTTGCCTGCGTCTACGCACTCCATATACATTAGACCTGCGTAGTAATACGCTCTGTATACTAAAGCTAGGGTGCGTACCCCTGTAAAGGTCAAAAGGCGCAAGTTTCATCTTTAAAAAGTTTCTTGTGGTCACTTCTAGAGCCTTCTAGAAGAGTTCTTGACGTGTATTGAGCGCCTCCAGATGGTTCATGCACCCCTATGATAGAGGAGCTTATCCCATCAAGAGAGGAGCTACCCCATCCAGAAGAGGGAGTATCCCATTGATGTGGAACTGAATAACCTCTTCTAGAATACTATAAATACAGGCATTGGGCCAAAGGAGGGGAGGTTGAAAGCTGAACATTCTAAAGGGTAAATGCTGCTGGAATTAGGACTTCCATT
>APFE030040673.1:0-13432 GCA_000404065.3 Pinus taeda | reverse complement strand
CGCAACAAATTACAGAGATAACCATATACACAAATATGCAGCGGAAATAATACTTCATTTCATTAATGGAAAATACTAAAATATGCTTACAATCAGAAATGGAAATAAACTAGCTAGGTCGATGGTAGTTTATCTCTGAGAAGAGATGTGATGGCTACATGCCTCTGAACTGTGTTACAATGAGGCTCGAAGGCCTATTTATTGTTGAGAAACAATGAAAAGAAAACCTTTACATTCCAAAACCTAACCCTAGGAGATGAAACGTCAAACTGTGGGCCCCGTTTGGGGGTAAGTTGGTACATCAACTTCTCGGGGTCATAACTTTAGCATATGATCTCCGTTTGACACGCACAATAGCTCATTAGAAAGATCTATTCGAGCATTATCATTGTTGCCCCCGGATTCCCCAAAAAACGTCGTTTAGGGCCTCAAAACGGCTCCGGAAGTTCAGGACCCAAAAAACTGCTAAAAATAGTAAGTTGTGCTACAATTAAGGAAACTGAAAATGCTGAGAAAGACAATGGTGGGGGTCCAGGTGGACTTGGCAGGTGGCCACCAATATCCACCTGGATCAAGCTACTTTTGGATTTCCAATTGTAGGTACTAGAGAAATTCTAGGAGAAGAGGTAAAAATGAAGAACATTCCACCTTTAGTTTTATCAAATTTTTATGGAATGCCTTCTGAAGGTCTTGATTCATTCATGTTTGAATTTGATATCTTATGTAGAAATTATGGTTATAGTGATGATACACATAAGCTTCGTCTTTTTCCTACTACTCTTAAAGTAGCTGCATTAAAATGGTTTATGGGATTATGAGAACACTCTATTGCTTCCTGGGAAGAAATGAAGAAAAATTTTCTTAAGAAATATTAAGCCTATTGTAGGCCTAGAGATTCAAAAGAAGATATTTTTAGAATGTCTCAACAAGAAGATGAGAGTTTGGAAGAATATTTAGAATGATTTCTTTACAACCTGCAAAAATCTAAACAACATTCTCTAAATCCTAATACCATTAGAACATTTTTTTCTCAAAGGAATATGAGATGAGTATCTTGATATTCTCAATGTAATATGTAAAGGAGATATTCATACTTACCATTTGATGAAATTGTTGAATTATGTCAAAAGTACTCTAGAGGTAGAGCTAAAACAGAAAAAAGAGATATAACTTCTAGAGCTTCTAAATCAACAACAGGAGGAGTGACAAGAGCAGAAATAGGGAGTTTGTTAGAAAACTTTAAAACATATATTTTGAGCACCTTAGGAACACAAGTTGATGTATTAAAACCAAATAGGAAACAACAACAACAAGAACAAACAATGTCAATCTTTTGTCCTTAGTGTAGGAAGAAGCATCTTTTACGAGAATGTCATTTAGATAATATACATGTTTGTGGACTTTGTACTGAAAATCATGCTATAGATGATTATCCAACATTAAAAGAGTTGCAAGCAAGACAATTAGAAGAAACTGAAGGATTTTATTATATGGCATCAAGAATATCATGGCAACCACGTTTTGCAAATACATCTTAACATTTCCTCAACAAATTCCCTGGAATTTTCAATATCAAAATTCATGGAATACTCCTAAGCCATGGAAGGTTTGGCCTCCTCAGCAAAACCAAAACCAACCTTTAAAAATTTAGCGAGGATATTCTTATGGAGCCCAACCTCCCCAACAATTTTATCCTCAACAATATCAATCTTATCCTCAACAGTCATATTAACATCCATACCCTCAACAATCATTTCCATATCAGCAATTCCAACAATCGCCTCAATCAAATACATTCACACAATAATCAATGTCTGCACTAACTCAACCTCAGCAGCTTCAATTTCCTTCTAACCAACCACCACCCAGACCAACTCAATTACCAGCTCATCCAGTAGCAAATCCAAGTAACATAGTGGAGAGGCCAACCTATAGTGTGGAAGAAACAACATTATTTCCTACATATTATATTCTTCATATTCAAGATATCCACTTGAGGTCAAGAAAAGTTCTCCAAAAATATTCTCTATCAATCATAGAAGAACAAATTGAAGAAGGAGAACAATCTAAAAAGTCTAATCTAAGGAATCAAAATCAAAAAATCAAAACTATTATGACTCAAACACCACCTTTCCTAGAAAGGTTAGTTGATCAGAAAAAATCAATTTCTCTCCCTGAATTTGATACCATACATGAATTAAATAATTTTTATGTCAAAATTCCTTTGTTGCAATCCATCAAAGATATTTCAATTTATACAAAAACAATAAAGGAATTATGTATTAAGAAAACTGGCAGAAAGAAAAGAGATCCACCCACAATCCAAGTCATTGGAAAACTAGCTAGTCTCATGTCTGCAAAAAGAACAATGGAAAAAACATATTGATCCATATATACCTATGGTTACCATGTCAATCAATAACTCTTCAATTTCTAAATCTTTTATTGATCTAGGAGCTACTATAAATATCATGACAATAGAAACTATGAAGTATTTAAAACTACCAAACATCTAACCAACTACTACAATTTTAGAACTAGCATATAGATCTAAAGTTGTACCGGAAGGAATACTTGAAGACATCATTTTTTCTTTTGATTCATGGGAATATCCTGTAGAATTTCTAATCTTGCAACCAAAAACTAATCTAGGAGGCCATCCTTTAATTCTTGACAGACCATGGTTAGCCACAACAGATCCCTTCATTGGATGCAAATCAGGAAGCATGATCATAGCACATGGAGATAAAAGGAAACATATTACACTCTATCCTCCTACTCAATCTCCTTCTTTACTATCATGGCCTGATGACCAACACGAAGAAACTCTACCTGTATTAAGCATTAATCAAGCGTTCAATTTTACAGAAGAAGAAGAAAATGAGGATTTAATATACCTCTTTATCTCAGAACCTAATATTTCTGAGCAGCTATGAATAAAACAATATGAAGATGAAAATCATCTTCTAAATCAATGTTTTCAAGAAAATTGTATTATTCAATCATTACAAAATTCATTTGAAATCATTTTTCCTGTCAACTCAATTACCAATTCTCAAAGAAAAATCATAAAAATCAATCTTAGAAAGAATTTAAATATTGTTAATAATCTACAATCATCACAAGAACAACAGGTAATTACATTATTACATAAATATTCAAAATATTTTTCTTGGGACTATACAAACATGCAAGGAATCCATCCAAAAACATGTATCCATCACGTTTAGAGAGATGAAACAATCAAACCAGTAACACAACCACAAAGAAGATTGAATCCAATGATGAAGGAGATAGTGAAAGAAGAGTTGCAGAAACTATTACAGGTAGGATTTATCTACCCTATCTCTGATAATCAATGGGTTTCTCCCTTATATGTGGTACCAAATAAAAATGGCAAATGGAGAATATGTGTAAACTATAGGGAACTGAACAAGCAACATTGAAAGATCATTTCCCACTACCATTCATTGATCATGTACTATACTCATTAGCAGGGAAAAATTTATTTTCCTTTCTTAATGGACTTTGTGGATATAATCAAATCAAGGTAGCATTAAAGACCAGCATAAAACTACATTTACTTGTCAATGGGGAACATATGCTTATAATGTTTTACATTTTGGACTATGTAATGCACCTGCCACATTTCAAACAGCAGTCCTACCTATTTTTGCAGATCTTATACATGAATGTGTTGAAGTCTACATGGATGATGTTACTATTTATGGAAGTACATTTGATAATTGTTTAGATAATCTTGAAAATTTTCTAAAAAGATGCATAGACACAAACTTATCCCTCATCAATGAAAAATGTTTTATGATGTTAACTGAAGGGATAGTGTTGGGACACCACATTTCATCTTCTAGAATTAAGGTAGACCCAACAAAGATACAAGTCATTGTAAACTTAATGTCACCAAAAACACAGAAAGAAGTAAGAATTTTCTTGGGATATGCAGGCTACTATAGAGGATTCATTGAAAACTTCAGCAAAATAGCTTTACCCTTATTCAAATTACTCGCAAAAGACATTGAGTTTCAATGAACTACAAATTGTCAAAATGCATTTGAAAAACTGAAAGAGAAATTGTCTATAGCACCCATTCTTGGAGGACTAAATTGGCCATTTCCATTCCACATATCCATTGATGCATCAGATACATCTATAAGAGAATCTCTAGGACAAAAAGAAAATCAGTTTAATTATGCCATTTTTTCATAAGGAAAAACTTAACTCCAGCAGAATTAAAAAATACAGTAACTTAGAAAGAAATGTTAGGTGTTTTTCATGCTAGTTTTTCAGCCATTAAATACTTAACGAACAAAAAAATTACTAATGGCATAATTACTATATGGTTGTTACTAATGCAAGAATTCAATATCATTGTTCTAGATTGACCAGGAAAAGATAATCAAGTGGCATATTTTTTGTCAAGACTTAATTCTCCTGATGATCTTATCCCTATTTTAGACAACTTTCCTAATGAGCATCTATTTACTGTTACAACTAAAACCACATGGTTTGCAGATATAGAAAATTATTTATCATCTGAAATATGACCATCCCATTTCACTAGCAAGTATAAAAGGAAAATAATTAAATAGAGTGCTAGATATACTTAGGTTAATGGTGACCTCTCTTATACTAGTCCTAATCTTTTGATAAGAAAATGTGTAAGAGAATTCTTGATATTCTAAAAGCATGTCATGATGAACCATGTGGTGGCCATTTTGTAGATAAATGGACAACATACAAGGTGCTCAAACTTGGCTACTACTTGGAAACAATTTTTAAAGACTCAACGACCTATTGAAAAAGATGTCGTAACTGTCAATGAACTGGAAGACCTGTAGTATCATATGAGATGTCATTGAAACCGCAAGTAATTATAGAACCATTTGAACAATGGGCTCTAGACTTTGTGGGAAATATTAACATGCTTTCAAATGGAAATAATTACATCTTAGTATGTACAGACTATGTTACAAAATGGGTTGAAGAAAAAGTAGTGGAACGAGCAACAAAAGAAATAGCGGTTTCTTTCCTATTTGGAGAAATATTTGTAAGATTTGGAGTTCCAAGATATATCATTACGGACCAGGGAACTCGGTTGACTCCTAAACTTGTCTGAGATCTTACAGAAAAATACAAAATCAATCATAGAAAGTCAACTCCGTATCATCCACAAGAAAACAAACAAGTGGAATCTATTGTAGAATTGAGGCTTCTGTGATCCATCATAGTTATAAGAAGAGTTTCGGCGTAAATCACATAAAGAAAGACTTTTGCCGACGCGTTTCGAACCAACTAGTGTGGTTCATCGTCAGGACAAGTTGAAGAGACAGATCTAGTTTAGCACTTTAAATAGTGCAAGCAGAGATTCCAACAGCTACAACCGATTAACGTCTAATTTAGACCCAAGGACCTTGATAAATTATTATTATTCTTATTGTCATTATTATTCCCGATATTTACTATTTTATTAGTGGAAATAAGAAGAATAAGGTAAAAGGTAAAAAATAAAATAAAATACTAGTTTATTTATTTAAATTCTTAAAAATAATTATATATAACTATCTTTATCTTTAATATTTCCTATTATATTTATGGTATTAGGATAAATTAGGTAAATAATTACCATATTTACTTAAAGTTGGTTTAAAAATTAGTTTATTACATTATTTAATAATTATTATATATATGCATATATATATATAACTACATTCAATGAAAGAGAGTTAGTATCCAAGAATAATAAAATATTAATCTATAATAATGTATAAAACTAATATACAATATCTAAACCCTAATATATATTAAACCATAAATGATAAATGACCTTTATATATTAATATCCATAATAATAATATATATAAACTATGTAAGTTAATCTCTTAAATATAAACTAGCATACCCAATATAATCTTAACACCTAATATTACCTAATATTTTACTTATAATTAAGGGACCAAGATAAACTAGGTAACAAACACCATACTTACCTAAGGTTAGATTAAAAGATTAGCTTATTACATTATTTATTAATTATTATATATGCACATATAAATATAACTACATAAGTAAAAATGAAGAATAATAAAATATTAATAAATAATAATGCATAATACTAATATATAATATCTAACTCCTAATATATAGAAAACAATCAATGATAAATAACCCTCATATATTAATATAATAATAAATATATATCATATAAGTTATTCTCTTAAATAAATCTTAACACCTAATATTCCTTAATATTTTAATTATAATTAAGGGACCAAGATAAATTAGGTAACTGAATACCATACTTACCTAAGGTTAGTTTAAAAGATTAGTTTATTACAATATTTAATAATTATTACACACACACACACACACACACACACACACATATATATATATAACTACATAAGTTAAAATGAAGAACTGTAAAAAAAAATAACAGGAAGGAAGCTAATATAATAAAATATTCATGTATAATGATAATATAAAAATAATATATAGTAGTAAAATAATAAATAACCACTTAATATTAATATCAATAATAATAATATATATATACTATAAGAGATTAATATCTAATAACAATAATATATACTAGTAAACTAGTAAAAAATATAATCATATAATGATATATATATAACCCAAAAGATAAATAAATAAATACATAAATATCAATTCATATATTTGAATTATTAAATAAAAATAAATATATATAAAAATTATTTATCATAATTAAGGAATTAAGATAAATTAGGTAAATTACTAACTATATGTATTATAATATTAATTTAATAAAATAATAAAAATAATATATCAAGTCATATAAATTAATAATACCTAATAAATGATATGAAAAAAAAAAACACTAGGACGACAAGGCAGGGATCCAAGATCTACTGATCTTCCAACCATCATCTCTGTTGAGACTGATAGGCCTTCTCTCGATTTCAATGGCTTCCCTGAATTTACGATGATGAAAATGAGCAACTTTGGCCACGACCCTGGCCTCCTCAATACAGACCTGATGCTTGGTCTTATCTACATGCTCTGCTAACGCTGAAGACTTGGTTCTCCCATGTCTCAGGTCAGCCACATGTTCATTAATCCTCTGCTGGATGGAACGCCCTGTTTCCCCTATATAGGGAGTCCCACAAGAACATGGGATCAAATAAACACCCTTCATATCCTTAGGGTTAACGGGATCTTTTACCGATCGGAGGGAGTTCCGGATGGTGCTGAGGGGCCTGAAGGTAGAGGGAATATCGAATCTCTTAAGTATCCGAGCAATCTTGTCTGTGGTTCCTTGGACATATGGAAGATGGACACCTAGACGGTGTTCCCTTGGTTCTTTCTTAATTAACACATTTCTGGAGGCCTTAAGAAAAGGCTTCTGACCAAGGCGCCTACTATATCCATTCTCCACAAAGACATCAAGGAGATGTGATCTCTCCTTGTCCAAGCTCTCATTATCCGAAATCCTAAGGGCACGAGTAGCGAGGGTGTTGAGAACACCCATCTTCTGAGCCGGGAAATGATGGGAATCGGCATGAAGATACTGTTCAGTATATGTTTTCTTTCGGAAGACAAAGTGGGAGAGAGAGCCGTCCTTGTTCTTCGAAATAAGGATATCCAGGAAAGGGAGGCAACCATTGACCTCTTTTTCCATGGTGAACTTAATGGCAGAGGACTGACCATTAAGGTGATTGAAGAAACAATCCAGCTCCTCATGGCCATGGGGCGAGATGACATTAGTGTCATCTACATACCTCTTCCAAATCTTGGGAAGAAGATGAGTTGAGGCAAGAGCTTTGGCTTCGAAATATTCCATAAAAAGGTTCGCAACAATAGGGGAAAGGGGGGAACCCATAGCCACACCAAAAGTTTGCTCAAAGAACTCGCCCTCAAAACAGAAGAAAGTGGAAGTGAGACAAATCTCCACCAGATGAGCGGTATCGGGATCAGTCAGGTGATAAATCACTTCCAAGGCCTCCTTTATAGGGATACAAGTATATAGGGATACCACATCAAAGCTGACCAGAATGTCCTCAGGGTTAAGCCTAATATCCTTGAGCTCCATGACGAAGGATGCAGAGTCCTTTACGAAGGACTCAGTGCGGCCAACCAGGGGCTTAAGTTTAAGGGCCAGAAATTTGGCTAGAAGGTATGTCGGACCACCAATGGTGTTGCCAATAGGCCTTAGAGGGGCCCCCTCCTTGTGAATATTAGGCAACCCATAGATCCTAGGAGCGACAGGATTGCTCTCAATGAGCTTATGGCATAGGGAACCCACCGAGCTGCTAGATTTGATGGCTAGAGCTACTGCCCTAGAGATCTTCTTCAGAGGGTTCTTGGGCAGGTTTTTATAACTGCCGCTATTGTGAAGATGATCTAACATCTTCTTACGGTAATCCTCTTTGTTAAGGATAATCGTAGCCCCTCCTTTGTCAGCTTTAAGAACGACAATATTTTCATTCCAATTTAAGGACTTCAGGGCATAGATTTCCTCCCTGCTGAGGTTCAATCCAGCAGAGGATTAATGAACATGTGGCTGAGCTGAGACATGGGAGAGCCAAGTCTTCAACGTTAGCAGAGCATGTGGATAAGACCAAGCATCAGGTCTGTATTGCGGAAGCCAGGGTTGTGGCCAAAGTTGCTCATTTTCATCATCGTAAATTCAGGGAAGCCATTGAAATCGAGAGAAGGCCTATCAATCTCAACAGAGATGATGGCTGGAAGATCAGTAGATCTTGGATCCCTACCCTGTCGTCCTAGTTTTTTTTTCATATCATTTATTATGTATTATTAATTTATATGACTTGATATATTATTTTTATTATTTTATTAAATTAATATTATAATACATATATTAGTAATTACCTAATTTATCTTAATTCCTTAATTATGATAAATAATTTTTATATATATTTATTTTTATTTAATAATTCAAATATATGAATTGATATTTATGTATTTATTTATTTATCTTTTGGGTTATATATATATCATTATATGATTATATTTTTTACTAGTTTACTAGTATATATTATTGTTATTAGATATTAATCTCTTATAGTATATATATATTATTATTATTGATATTAATATTCAGTGGTTATTTATTATTTTACTCTATATATATTTTATATTATCATTATACATGAATATTTATTATATTAGCTTTCCTTCCTCTCTTTTTTTTAGTTCTTCATTTAACTTATGTAGTTATACTATATATAATGTGCATGTATAATAATTATTAAATATTGTAATAAACTAATCTTTTAAACTAACCTTAGGTAAGTATGGTATTCAGTTACCTAATTTATCTTGGTCCCTTAATTATAATTAAAATATTAAGGAATATTAGGTGTTAAGATTTATTTAAGAGATTAACTTATATGATATATATTTATTATTATATTAATATATAAGGGTTATTTATCATTGATTGTTTTCTATATAGTAGGGGTTAGATATTATATATTAGTATTATGCATTATTATTTATTAATATTTTATTATTCTTCATTTTTACTTATGTAGTTATATTTATATGTGCATATATAATAATTAATAAATAATGTAATAAGCTAATCTTACCTTAGGTAAGTATGGTATTTACCTAGTTTATCTTGGTCCCTTAAATATAAGTAAAATATTTAGTAATATTAGGTGTTAAGATTACATTGGGTATGCTAGTTTATATTTAAGAGATTAACTTACATAGTTTATATATATTATTATTATGGATGTTAATATATAAAGGTCATTTATCTTTTATGGTTTAATATATATTAGGATTTAGTTATTGTATATTAGTTTTATACATTATTATAGATTAATATTTTATTATTCTTGGATACCAACTCTTTTTCATTGAATGTAGTTATATATATATGCATATATATAATAATTATTAAATAATGTAATAAACTAATTTTTAAACCAACTTTAAGTAAATATGGTAATTATTTACCTAATTTATCCTAATACCATAAATATAATAGGAAATATTAAAGATAAAGATAGTTATATATAATTATTTTTAAGAATTTAAATAAATAAACTAGTATTTTATTTTATTTTATTTTATTTTTTTACCTTTTACCTCATTCTTCTTATTTCCGCTAATAAGATAATAAATATCGGGAATAATAATGACAATAAGAATAATAATAATAGTTTATCAAGGTCCTTGGGTCTAAATTAGACGTTAATCGATGGTAGCTGTTGGAATCTCTGCTTGCACTATTTAAAGCGCTAAACTAGATCTGTCTCTTCAACTTGTCCTCACGATGAACCACACTAGTTGGTTCGAAACACGTCGGCAAAGGTCTTTCTTTATGTGATTTATGCCGAAAATCTTCTTATAACTAGGTCACCGTTGATGGTTAGAAAGGCTTTTGATGTTCAGATTAAGTTGGTAGGATATCAACAGGGAAAAAGCTTTAGAAAAAGGCCAACGAGCACCTTTGCTTTCACCTCTCCCTCATAGGATCAGGGGCTGGGATCAAAGCGACCTTGCTGCCCCAAAAAAAACACTATTTTTTCTTTGCCATGCAATCACTAGTGTACGATTTTAGTTTGCAGAAGTTGGTTACATGTTTAGATCTTTGAATGCTTCGTTGCATAGTTAATATACATGGTTTCCTTGCAAATAAAGCTTTTGTTCATTCTCTTTACTGTTAGCTAGATCAGATTAGGTTGGCATAACTAGGTATTTGATTTCTTGCAAGTCTTTATTGGGTTGGAAATATAAATTGCAGAGCACCTATACCACTTCTCCATCCACCCAAACTCCATCAGACCCATCTGCTCCATCCCCTAACTTGGTTTCTTGCCTCACGTTTGTCATTTTACCCATATAACCCTACCTTTTTGTGCAACATTGCTTCAGCCCTCTTTGAACAAATTCAGCCACGTATATCTTCTCTCAGCTCCATCCCCCAGTCCCTGGACCACCTCAAACCCCTATCCTACCTCCATACCCACTCCTTCATCTTTCTTCACCCATCCATCCTCCAAAACCCCATTTCTGAACATCCTGTAGAAAATCGCAGAACATCCTGTAGAAATTCCAGAACATCCTATAGAACCCCTGCAGACTTCTTGTAGAAGCTCACAAATGAGGTTTCTTGATAGCCAAACTCTATGAAACTCTATGGGAGGGTGTTAGGGACCCCTTAGGCCCTCTCTAAACCTTCCCAACCTCTTCCAAGCATTTCGTCTCGTCGATCCACCTCTGCATAGTTAAGAACAGTGAAAGCATGTGCATGATAATTTTGACAACTTATTCAAAAATACAAAAAGATGTTTTCTTCAGATAGAAGTAGTTTAGACACATGTATTTTACCTTCCTAGAAGTAATGGAACCTCTTTCAGTAGCTTGCATCCTCTTTTTCGCATCTGTAGGACTAGCTGGTCAGATTAGGGTTTGCTAGGGCTTGCGCTTTCTTTCAGCTTTTCAGTTTCTTTTCGCAAGCATATTAGCTTCCTTCGAGTTAGCTTCCATCCATCAGTTAACAAGCTTCTTCTCAGAGCTCATAGAAGTTGGCTTGAGCCCCTAGCGGACTTGTGCCAGTTCACCAAGTGACAGCTACGGCAAGAGCTAGTACTTGTGCATACAGCACCGTCCCTTCCAAGTTTGTTACAAACTGTCGAGTTGATAAAAGTAAATAAGGGAGTCCCAAGAGTTGTAGCATTATTGCTGCAATACTGGAGCCCACCAGAAAGCAACTTGTCAGTCAAAAATCAAACTGAACTTGAGAACTGACTGGCAACATACCTGTGTGACTCATCATGAAGGTTGTGCAATTTCGGCCGAGAGGTCGGGATACTGACTGCCAAGACTGCACGAGGCACATTCTAGGCTACTAGGAGACTAACTGACTACTGGAGTTGTGCAATGCATAGTATAGTCTGGATGTTGATTGCTGGAATTGTGCAATGTACAATCTCATGTAGTAATGGCTGCAGGCTCAGTGACTGCATTGCGCAATTTTCTTGGCCAGTAGTCACTGTCCCTCAAGATTGTGAAAATCAAGCCTAGGGAATAGCTGTTGGGAAGAAATGTGAATTTCTCAAGAGGAAGGTAGAGCCTTCCCTCTCAGGATTGTGCAATGTTGTCTAGTGAGGCAGATTCTGGGCCAAGGTTGGTCAAACTCGCCGACGGGAAACTGAACACAAATGTGAATGTGAATGCATGTTGATACTGAGTGTAAGAGTAAGTGAATGATCATGCGTGAAAATGGTGAATGACAGATTCAAAAAATGGAACAATATGCATGTGGGTGAAGCGAGTTGCTGAATCAGAAACTGTTCCCAAAAAACAGCTTCATGCATGTGACAATAGTGAGATGTTGATGAAAATTGAAACAATGTTAGGAAAAGCTAATATACATGTAAACTAAAGCAAGAGTTCAAAGCAATCAAGAAAATAGTACTCTTACAAGCGAAAACACAAAAAGCAATAGAAATGCAACGCAAGGCATGGGAAGCGGGCTTACCCCAAAACACCTGAGCTGAATATGCCGATTTGTCCTTGATGTGATGTGGGATGTCAAAGCTGCAAGGTTGAGGTGAGGAATGAGCTCTGTAGCGTCTGGTTGAAGATTTTATATAACCTCAAGGTTGTGACGCGCATGCCACAAATCTAGGGAAAGCGACATTTGATGGGAGGGTTTTGAAAAATCCTTGCCTGTAACCTTCACTTGATAAACATAGATCCTTGAAACAAGGGATGCCTTTGCATGCTCCCTTGGAAGAAGTAGCCCATGCATGCAAGTCTGTTTTGCTCGGTCCCAGAGGGAACCAGTCAACTCAGCTGCAGATGCAAGTGGTTGTTCGACTGCTTGAAGAAAATGCACATTTATAGCTAGGAGTTGGGTTGACTACCTAGGAGATTTGCTTAATTTCTGGGCACAACAACTAACTACTATCCAGATATGCGCAAATTCTGGGTTGAGAAGCCTTGCTGGGGAGAATTGCTCAATTCTTGCTCGGAGTGTTGATTGGAAGAATTGCGTAATTCTAGAGCCTAGCAGGCTGCCAGTTAGGATTGCAGAATTTTTGGACAGAAGGTGGTTGCCCTCTAGAATTATGCAATTTCTTGGGGAAGCTACTTAGCCTGCAACTCGACTAGGTCCGAGTGATCAACCTGTGAGGGGAATGCATTGAGCTGTGATCGAAAGGGTGCCTTTGTGCAAGAAAAACATTGATGAAGAAAGACAAGATGTTGTGCAAGGTTGATAGGGAGGCTCCAAAACGAGCTAAGGAAAAATTTTGGAGAGTGATTGTAGCTGCTACAACACTTGGGGATACACTGGTAGAACTCTAGCTCTCTGAATGGACCTTGTTCATGTAAAGCAAATCTAACACCTCCGAAAGTATTGTTCAGTTCTCATCTCATCTTGGCTTCA
>APFE030040659.1:0-11854 GCA_000404065.3 Pinus taeda | reverse complement strand
TCACAACCTTCCACTAGCTATCAACAATCCCACACTTATCACTCTCACACCAGCTATCTAGAAAACTCACAAGCACTAACAGCGCTGCTCAACTAGCCAACTATCCAAAAACTAGCAATGCACATCAATGGTGAGAGTTTAAATAGGAGAAGGAGTCTCAATGAATGGGGGGAAGGGAGAGCTTATCATCAAGGAAGGTAGCACAATTGACGGAACTGCCACATTAACAATAATCACACTCAAAAATCGATTCTTATAAACAAGAATTTTGTTGGTTTTCAAGAAATACAAACAAAGCAAAGCAAACAAAAACTAATTGAATCAGAGCCAATATGTTATGAAACCGACTCACAAAAAGATAGAAAAGAAAGATCAACGCCTTAGAAATCAACATCTTTGAGGGGGCAACCTCCTTTACATTACACAAATGAATAATTCTTGAATGATACAAATGACAAGACCTCCTTTCTATATATATGGAGTCTAAGAGGTCATAATGTAATTAGAGGCAACATAACAATAATAATGTAAGGGCACAACAATAACAATTGTGGGCTTCTATGGGGCACAATAATAACAATATGGGGACCACATGGGCACAACAATATAATAAGGGGGTTGTACTAATAACAATAAGGGCTTACACTAGTAGTATAGGGACTTAACACAATACAAGATTTCTTCGAATTCTCTCTTAAATTCGTTTTGTAGTTGGAAAGAATGAGAAAAAATAGGCGGAAACCTCAATCCTGAGTCGCTTTTATCACTGCAAACTGCAACACAATGCTTCTGGATAAAGATCACGACCAATTAATTAAACTGAAAGGAAACCTGTTGGAATTTTGACAACTAATTATGCAAATTTGGGTAAAATGTATTAATTATTAACAAATTAGTTTTATACCGAAACATCGGTTATCTAACTGAGGAGGCTCATATAAAACTGATGAATGCCTGAACTATTGTATGGAGAATCATTTATTGATTGAATAGAGATTCCAATCCCTTGCCCCGTGGATATTTCCTTGACACCCTATCAAGGTTTTATCACGTAAAATCCTGTGTTATTACTTGTGTGTGTGCATTCAATTTTCCTGTTAGTTACATTCTTTTCTTGGTTAATCTATAACTGTAAATGCCTTCTTTCTTTCTTGATTAGTAACTCATTCACTTATTTAAACTACAAATGGTATCAGAGCGAGGTTAGTTGAGTTGCTGCGTGTTAAATATTCCCAAAGGCGAGGAGAGGAGCGTGTTAGGAGAGGAGCGTGGAAGCATTGTTGCGTGTTAAATATTGCCAAAGGCCGAGGAGAGGAGCGTGGAAGCATTGTTGCGTGTTAAATATTGCCAAAGGCCGAGGAGAGGAGCATGGAAGCATTGCTACGTGTTAAAATTCAAGTTCACTCTGCTTTCTGCGTGGCATATTACTGAAGGCTGAGAAGCGTGGAACGAGGAGTCTGGAACTACGAAGACCAAATCCTCTGCGTGAGCAGGTTGGAGGCAAATGTTTGTGAAAAAAAAAAGGGTTGCGTTGCTAGTTTGGAAAATGTCGAGGGCTATGCACTGATTGGTGGATTTGAAGACCCTGCATGTACTGCGTGCTATTGGCTTGAAGGGCTGTGTTGACTGCACATTGCCACAGTGGTCTCTGCATCCCTGCGTGTGAACCCCTCTATCATTAACCACGTTGCCACAGTGGTCTTTGTGTTCTGCGTGGAACCATCGAACCAGAGGTTATCACTTTGCCCTCTGTGTGTTGCTGGCCAGAGACCCATTGAATTGCGGTGTGGTCTACATTCTACGTGGAAGAGCCACCAAACTAGAGGTGAGCGTGTGTGGGGTCTACGCTGCCAAACCAAAACCCATCGAGGAAGCTCCTTCCCCTGCGTGAAGGGAAACACTGTTGCGGTGAAGGACCCTGCATGCTGCCAGAGGTGCTGCCAGAGCAGAGCCTGTGTGCTGCCAGAGGCCTGGCTTGCTTGTCGTCAGAGGAATTCTATAAACATATATGGATCCGAGTAATTTTTTTAAAATTTGAGAGAAATTTTTTCAAGAAATTTTTCGAGATATTTGTTCAAATTTGGAGGAAAGAAAATCAAACGGTTTTTTCATTAAAATTGAAGGAAAGAAAAACAAAGGATTTTCATTAATTTGAAGGAAAAATTTGTTGAAGAGTTTCTTTTTTTATTGAAAAGAGGGGATTTTTTTTTTTTTTAATACAAACATTTTTTTGAAGAAAAGGGAAAAAATATAAACCTTAGTTGAAAGACTGAAACCATAACAGGAAAAAATGGCCAAGATGTCGAATGCAAAATTTGAGGTGGAGAAATTCACCGACAAGAGCAATTTTGCTCTTTGGAAACTGAAGGTTAGGGATCTGCTAGTGCAACAAGGGTTGAACAAGGCATTGGACGGGGCAAATAAGAAACCTGCAACAATGATTGATTCTGACTGGGAGGACTTGGATGCCCGAGATCTCAGTACCATCAGGTTATACATGGTGGATGAAGTTCTCTTCAACATTGTTGAAGAGAGTACTGTGATGCAGGAAAGTGTTCCCTCTGCGGACAGAGGCAACCCCTCTAGCGCTAGAGTGGGTCTAGTCACAAACAAGGACAGATCAACAATAGCTTTCCTTAAATAGTTCGAGTTGGAGGCCTACCTCAACCGGTGGTCGATGGAGTTCCGTTGCGCTGCTCCAGCTTCCGCTTCCTTCTCCTCAACGAGTGATCAACCTGAAACAAAGCAAAGGAAATACAACAAAGCACGTAACCGGATACAACAATAAACTATTTATTCACAAAGTCAAGAAGTCATGAGCTATCAAGTACATTACATACAATACATAGGAAAACATCATTGATTTCATTAATAATGAAATAAGAGTCAGCTTACAACCAAAGTCTTGACGTCACAAGCCTTTTCAGAAAGAGTCCAGCCAGCATGTTCTTCAAGCATTCATTCTTTGAAGGTGGATCTCCCAACATACAAGAGCTCTCTCACTCATAAGTTTTACACAAGATCAAGGGCACTTCACAACCTTCCACTAGCTATCAACAATCCCACACTTATCACTCTCACACCAGCTATCTAGAAAACTCACAAGCACTAACAGCGCTGCTCAACTAGCCAACTATCCAAAAACTAGCAATGCACATCAATGGTGAGAGTTTAAATAGGAGAAGGAGTCTCAATGAATGGGGGGAAGGGAGAGCTTATCATCAAGGAAGGTAGCACAATTGACGGAACTGCCACACTAAGGAAGGAAGGGCGACATAAACAAGGCCAACAACTAGGTCTGGAGTCATTTGGAAGGCCGATTGTTGGAACAATTTGCCCAATCTAGATCATCACGGGCACATAACAGAGATTCAGTGCTGACATCGCAAGTGAACAGTGCAGATAGTCAGATCATCGCTGAAGAGTCCACATAGCCCCGCGCTGGTGCTTAAAATCGGGCCATCACGGGAATCAGGTGTACTTCCACACTGGCAGCGCACATGGACAATTCATCAGCGCCTATCAGCGCGTTTATTTAACCAAAAGTCGCGACGAGGTAGTAAACTTTGGAAAAGTGGGTCAATTGGTAGCATAGGAGAGCATTTGTCTATCATTGACACGTTGGACTTGGTCACATGACATAGTAGGAAGACCGGGAATGAAAGCGGTGATAAATCACTGTATAACAAGTACAACTTTAGGTTTATGGGAAAAACTGGAAAAACTATATATGACAAAGTCGTTAACCAATAGAATTTATCTGAAAAGACAACTGTACAATCTTCGAATGAAGGAGGGTTCAAAAGTTGCAGAACATTTGAATGTTTTTAATACACTTATATGCCAATTAATAGATATGGAAGTTAAAATTCAGGAAGAAGACAAAGCTATAATCTCGCTGTGTTCTCTGCTCGAATCATGGATCACTTCGTAACTTCAATAAGCTTGAGCACTGTTGATTCTTTGAAATTTGAATCTGTTGTGGGAGCTCTCTTGTCTGAAGAAGTACAAAGGAAATCCAGTACTGAAACAGCTGCATCAGAAGCCATGATAGCTAGAGGACGGTCAAAGGAAAGAGAAGAAAAACCAAGGGGGTCTTCCAGATCTAAACCGAAGGGAAAGAAGTGTAAGGCAAAATGTTGGCACTGCAATAAAATTGGACACCTGAAGAAAGATTGTTGGAAATGAAAAGAATTTGATAACCTAAAGAAGGAAGCAAATCAGGTCGATTCAACTATGATAGATGAAGTTTTATCCGTTAAAGAATTATGTATGATATATGAAAATTCATGTAATGTCTCTCAGGGTGTTGAAAATTGACTGTTAGACTTTGGTGCTTCTCATCACATGTGTCCACACAGAAATTGGTTTACTTCGTATGAAAATGTAAAATGGTAGTTCTGTGTTTATGGGTAATAATGTATCATGTTAGACTGTTGGGATGGGAAATATCAGGATTAAAATGTATGATAACACAGTTAGAACATTAACTACTGTTAGACATGTAACTGATTTGAAGAAAAAAATGATTTCTTTGGGAGCGTTGGATTCAGATGGTCATAAGTTTATAGGTCAGAATGGTGTGCTGAAAGTCTTTAAAGGTGCCCTAGTTGTTATGAAAGCAAAAAAGGTCGGAAATCTTTACAGACTCAAAGGAAGTACTCAGATCAGTGAAGCAGCGGTTGCATCAGAAAAAGAAGAAGCAGGTACTCGTCTATGGCATCAATGATTGGGTCACATGAGTGAGAAAGTTCTTCAGATACTGATGAAACGTAAATCTCTTTCCGATCTGAAATCTTTGAAGTTAGATTTCTGTAAACATTGTGTATGAAGAAAATGTAAACAGAGATTTAAAATTGGAAATCATAATAGTAAAGATATTTTAGACTATATTCATTCTGATCTGTGGGGAACATCTCCTATTGTATCATATGGAGGTGCTCTATATCTTTTAATATTTATTGATGATTTCTCCCGTAAAGTTTGGGTCTTTATGCAAAAAAAGAACGCTGATGTATTCAATGTCTTTAAACAATTTAAAGCAATGGTAGAGAAAAGAATAGGCAAATCAACTAAATGTTTAAGAACTGAAAATGGTGGTGAATTCACTTCAATAGAATTTGAACAATACTGTAAGGATGAAGGAATTATTAGACACAAAACCGCTGTTTATACTCCTCAACAAAATGGAGTTGCTGAACGTATGAATCAAACTCTTATGGAAAGAGCCAGAAGCATGATTAGCAATGCTAACTTGCAAAAGGAGTTGTGCGTAGAAGCAATATCCACTGCTTGTTATTTAGTTAACAGATCACCCTCAGTAGCAATTAATTGTAAAATTCTTGAAGAATTTTGGACAGGCAGTCTTGTGATTATTCAAATTTAATGATATTTGGTTGTGATGCTTATTCTCTTATTCCTAAAAATCAGCGTTCAAAGTTAGATCCAAAATCGAAATGTTATGTCTTTGTTGGGTATGACTATGCAATGAAAGGATATAGGTTGTGGGATCCTACATTACGAAAGATAGTCATTAATAGAGATGTAACATTTGATGAATCTTCTCTTTTAAAATCAAATATTGAAATAATTGAACAAGAACAGGTATTGCCAAATCAACAAGTTCAGTTGGAGGCTAGACCTTTCAGTGACAGTCAAAAGGAAGAAGAGATTTCTGGAGAAAAATGTGTTGAAGATACAAAGGAATCTGTTGAAGTTTCTGAACCAGTTCAATTTTCTGAACCGGTTCAAAAATTAGTCACTCTAAGAAGGTCTACAAGGGAAAGAAAAATTCCCAAAAGGTATGAAGATTCTGCTTCATCTTTTGCTTTGATTATTGAAGATGTGGAACCTTCTTGTTATTAGGAAGCAGTAGATGATACAGATAGTGAAAAATGGAAAATGACTATGGAAGAAGAAATGGATTCCTTAGCCAAGAACAATACCTGGGATCTTGTAGAACTTCCTGAAGGGGAAGTTTGTTGGAAATGCAAGTGGGTGCTTCAAACGGAGGAAGTTGATGGAAGTATCGAAAGGTATAAGGCGAGACTGGTAGCAAAAGGATATTCTCAGGTTGAAGGTATCGACTTTCATGAGATTTTTTCACCAGTTATAAAACTTGTTTCTATTCATACTGTGTTGGCACTAATTGCATTACTTAACCTTGAGTTAGAACAGTTAGATGTTAAAACAACTTTTCTACATGGTGATTTGAGTGAAGATTTATATATGGAACAACCAGAACGTTTTGTACAAGGTCGCAACAGAAGATTAGTTTGCAAGCTCAGGAAATCATTGTATGGTCTGAGGCAGTTTCCCAAACAATGGAACAAGAAGTTTGGCTCCTTCATGGTGAGCCAGAACTTTATTAGAAGTGAGTATGATCATTGTGTATACTTCAAAAGTTTCAATGGCATATTCATTATCTTAGCTTTGTATGTTGACGATATGCTTATTGCAAGCAAAAGCATGGAGGAGATCAACAAGTTAAAGGCTCAGCTCTCTAGGATGTTTGATATGAAGGATCTTGGAGCAGCAAAACATATCTTGGGCATGGAGATACACAGAGACATGAAAAATGGTAAGCTTTGGTTATCACAACAGAAGTATGTGGAGAAAGTACTTGAAAAGTTCTGTATGAACAATGTGAAACCTATTAATGTTCCATTAGCTTCCCATTTTAAGCTTTCTTTGGTTTTGAGCCCTAGAACTGATGAAGAAAAGTAGTATATGTCTCATGTACCATATGCAAATGTTGTAGGCAACTTAATGTATGCGATGGTATTTACAATACCTGACATTTCGCATGCAATTGGAGTTTTTAGCAGGTTCATGGAAAATCTAGGTGAAGAACATTGGCAAGCAGTGAAATGGGTGCTTTGATATCTAAGAGGCACAAGTGACCATTGCATCATCTTTAATGGTAGTGAAGAATCAGTTTTCGGATATGTTGTTACATAGTAATTTGTCACTGTCCTCATCTCAGTCCCTCTACTGTGTCATGCATCAAATAAACATGTTCATATCTTCCCACCAATGTAAGAAGATTAAGCAAATGCTCTCTAATGCTGAAGATTGACCCTTTTTGAATAAGTTTCTGCATAGTCGCTAGTAAACCCTTAAAATCCGTGATGATTCTCTGTCATGCACTGTATCGTTGCGATGTCGTCGGTAGTCCCCAGTTCATGACTCATGATGATCCATATTTGGTGAATTAGTTCAAACATTCGGCGTTCTGGATGTTTCTAGAGCTAGTTGTTGGGTCATTTTGGGTTGCCTTTCCTCCTCGTGGATGGTGGCTCCACCTCTTTTGTAACCTCCCTTCAGGATAATCTCCCTCTCCCTCATTTCATGGAGGCTCCTCCTCCTATAAAATCACTCACCATTGCTATGATCTACTAGTTTTGGTAGTTCTTTTGGCTGGGCAGTGCTGCTAGTGCTTTTGAGTTTGATAGATAGTGGGTGTGGGTGTGACAAGTGTGGGATTGTTAATAGCTTGTGAAAGGTTGTGGAGTGCCCTTAACTTTGTATTAAAGCTTATGAGTGAGAGAGAGACATTGTATGTTGGGAGATTCATCCTTGAAGAGTGAATGCTTGAGAAACATACTGGCTGGACTCTCCGAGAAGGCTTGAGACGTCAAGACTTTGTTGTAAGCTTGCTTTTGATTCATTATTAATACAATCAATGATGTTTTCCTGTAATTTACTTGATAGCTCATGAATTCTTGACTTTATGAGTAAATAGATCATTATTGTTCTCGGTTATGTGATCTGTTGTTTTCTTGTGTTGTTTTAGGTTGATTGCTCATTAAGGAGAAGGAAACGGAAGATGGAGCAGCGCAATGGAACTTCATCAACCACCGGTTTGAGGTAGGCCTCCAACGATGACTGTTTAAGGAAATCAATTGTTGATTTGTCTTTGCTGTGATTAGACCCACTCTAGGGCTAGAGGGGTTGCCTCTGTCCGCAGAGGGAACACTTTCCTGCATCACAAATTGGCGACTCCAGTAGGGATCCCTTTGTATGTTTTTTCTCTTGTTTGGTTTTGATTTGGTGTCTCTTGAATTTTGGGGTTAAACCATCAGTTTTTGGGTTACCCGGGTCAATCTGGGAAGTCCCCTTACTATCTGGAAGAATAATCTGGTGTCATTTAGGTGATTTTACTTTGTCTTTTGCTTAAGTAACATCGTCGCTGAAGATAGCCTAACAGTCACGATGACGTCGCTGATGTTCTAGCTTTGTACCCACAACTATTTGACTTTCGTCTCAGGTTTCTATTTTAATTCCCGCGACGACTCCTGAAATCGGACCGTCGCTGAAAACAGGTGTACTTTAGTGACTAGTCTCTAGTTGTCAGTGTAACACTAGCGACTAGTCTCTAGTTGTCAGTGTAACACCCACGACGATTCCTGTAAAGTTGTTTTTACAACTTTACCTCTCGAATCCATCAATCTTGTTTATCCCCTATTATTTCTTGTCTCTCATTAGCTTGTTTTGGTTGCTTTTGGTTAAGGTATTGTCTCGTTGATTTCATTTGAGTGAATCTTGTGTTTTTAGACCTCATGACCTAGCTCTCTTAAGCGTTTCAAACCATTTTCTTGGGTTGCTTGTCTATCCAAGGTTCGTCTGCAACCATCTTATTGATTTGCTTGAGGCTTTTTCGCTGCTTGTTTTCTTGCTGGTTGATTTTTAGTGTTGATTATTGAACCAATTTTTTATGTTGATTCGATTTCTTCACTACCAAGCATAGATTACAATTGTTTGGATTGATCAGTTCACACTTGCTTGTTTGTCTCTTTAAATTAAAAAAAAAAAAAAAATTAAGGGATTGCATTCATTTGATATACGAAAGTGAAAGTATATGTGCATTTCAAATTTTCATGTTTGAGAAATTGAAAAGAGAACTCTAAATCTTTCATTAGTAGTATCGATGCATCATGAGATTAGTGTATTGATGCATTTTATTTCTTAGTGTTTGCATTTGCTTGTGTTTGCTTGGGAATGAACTTTCTACCCTCCTGTAAGTAGGTGTTCATCGAAGTGAATGATGCTTTACTCGTTCTAGTTGCATCCTAGAGTTTTTATCTACATATGGTAAGGCCTGGAAATTGAAGCATAATCCAAGATAAGCTCTAAAATGAACTGAATGAATCTAACATCGCATTGGAACATAACGCACATTATTTAGAGGTTTAGGCTAGAGACGTGCTTCAACGTCGTTAAACCTAGTCACTAGTGCTTTCACTTAAGGTTGGGTGATTCCTCCTTCTATGACTCAATAGCTGCTAGTACGGACTTGCGCTCCCAGTACCGTCGAGTATATGTTGGGAGACTCCACTAGGTTATCATCTTATATCCTTAGGGAGCCGTGTCTACCGCCTTGCAAACCGTAACGCACCGAACACAACATTCAGGAAGATTGTTTGTTGTACGGAAAGTCCTTGGTTTTCATATGATCACCAAGGTGTATATGCAGTTTTACGGGTTGTTTGGTAAACCTTTTGCTTAGTTCTCAAGAGTAGTCACTTTCGTTCCTTTTCGGATTCCTTAAAAGAAAAGGTCCATCTGAGCACTTTTCCTTTCAAGCTCATTAAACCTCGAAAGAGATAGAGTCATCTTTTCGTCCTTTTCTCAACTCTTGAAACATGAAAAGGTCAAGTTTTGCTCCTGTGTCATAAAATTTACTACCCATGAAATATTCCTGGTAATAGTTAGAGCTCTTCGTTACAGTTCGAGTGTTTTTCAGGCTCGTTCTCGATGGAAACTTTCCCCGAGTCTACCGGCCAAGGTCTTCCCCTAGATGGGAACCCTGGTCTGTTTCCTTCTTTTGGAAATGCCGGTGCTCTGTACATGGCAATATTGTCTTTGCTTAGGTTAACCATCGGTTTGCCCATTTGGTTGTTTTCAAACTCGGTGGTCCCAAGCGTCATGGCTCTTGTTCCATTGTCTCCTTCATCTGAACAATGACATGTTGATTCCAAGGTTGAGCCTGCGCCTTCTTCCCCTGTTTCTTCACCTTCATCTCCTCCTTCGCCTGGTGAAAATTCCATATCTAGTAACTAGGAGATTAAGAAGAAGAAGAAGAATAACAAGAACAAGAAGAAGAAGAAAAAGATGAAGAAGAAGAAGAAGATGAAGAAGGAGAAGTCCGATAAGCGCGAGACCACCCGTGCAACTATTGCTCTGAGTACATCTTAGGTTGGAACACCTTCTGATCCTCTGTGGAAGGTTAATTTTCCTTGTAAATTGTGCAAGGATGACCATCTTCTTCGTGACTATCCTGCTATTCCGATGATATTAGAAGTTTGGTCTCATGATCCAGCTCGTCCCTCATCGCTCTGAAGCTCATGACGATGCTACCCTATCAACTGGCAGCGATAAGAAGAAGGGAAGATTCAATTCCCCTGTAGACTGTGTGAAGGTAACCATCCCCTTCACCTTTGTCCGCTCATGGATAAAGCTTGTAGAAATTTTGAATAATTTAACACATATTCAACAGAGATTATCCTGATCATGTACTATTGCGGAAAACATACACAATACATAAGCTCCTCTACGTTGATCATCAATATAGCAGCATCAATAACAATAAAACATCAAGAGCATTCACACATTAACACAGTATGTATCCCGGGGAAAGCATCTCGCTAAAAACCCCAACTATCTGTATATTAATGATTGAGTCATGTAACATTACACAGCATAATACTTCTCACAAGTATCTCCACCTCTATTACACACATACAGCTCAGATCTGAATCAATCACTGGCTCAAATCTCCTTCGCTGCTTGCCTACCTCCGCTGCTCAATACCTGCAAGAGAACTGATGATAATTCCAAGGCAACCACATATTTCCTTGGCTAAATCACGTGAAGAACAAGCTACAATGTGGGAAAATATGTGAGCAAACTCATTGGCATACTCAATCCTTGATTGTGCAAGATCTGGTGCACAACTATAGTCACAACTGATAGCAATCTGATTCTCTAACACCTGTCCCTGCTGAACTGAACATGCACTGACATGCAACTGAGTAAACTGATGTATTCATTAGTTGTATTATGAGTTAATAACTTGTGAATTAATTAATAACTAATTCACCCAACTCATCTCTAGTCTATTCGCCAGTTAGACTAAATACAACCAGTTTAACAAAGCTAAACTGAACACAACTCCATCAACTGCACCTCCAGTCCACTAAATTCAACTCACTTGAGTTCTAGCTGAAGTCATGCATGCAAATATTCAACTAACCCATAAGAACCACGTATTTCCTTCATGCAATTGCATGTGCCACATCCGTAGCTCGAACTGAAGTGCTCCAAGAGAATAAGATTAAGTTTATAGTCCAAATATTATTGTGAGATAATAATATTTGACTTTTCTATTTTTGACAGCCAGTCTAAAAATAGACTTGATAACTCACACTGTGATCACTCACACTTTCATCAAAAATAGAAGTCCATCTATTTTCTCAACTTGATCAATCATCCATAAACAGCAACCTGCAATCCATAGACCATGATCCATATGTCTAAAAATAGACATAGTCTAAAAATAGACTTGCGCCAAAAATAGCCTGCGGGCCCACTTAGTGAAGGCGACTCTTTTCACTAAGCTCCATCATCTTGTTGCAATCTCAACACTCCCTCTCGACAAGATATGGATTATCAGCAACCCCTATTCTGCCTCGGTGGTACTCGAATTTTCTCCTGGTGAGAGCCTTCGTCAGAATATCAGCATCCTGATCCTCCGTTGGAATGTACGAAAGTAACATGATCCTCCGCTGCACACAATCTCTGATATGATGGTACTTGATGCCCTTGCTGCCATATACTCAGCCTCTTGAGCTCC
>APFE030040657.1:19104-44047 GCA_000404065.3 Pinus taeda | reverse complement strand
GGATCTACTCAACCTAATATGTTAGGGCTAACCCCAAGGGCATCGAGGAGATTTCACCTCGTGACCTCCCAATTAGCAAGGTATTTAGCAATGGAACTCAACCAACTCAACTATCCCTTGGGGCTAATTAAAATAATATAGTTATATTCAAATGTAATTTAATTTTAAGATGATAGTTAAGTTACACAATAACTTTTAAATTAATGAAATATAATTATATTAAAATGTAATTTAGTTTGAAGATGATAGTTAAGTTAGACAAGTGAGTCGTTCTTCTTCCTTGGACACAATGAAGTAGGAACAACCCAAGACCTAAAGACATCTAACAAAAGTGGAAGCCTTCTCCCTTACCAATCACCAAGAAAAAGCCTACCCCCTTACCAATCACCAAGAAAAAATTCCAGGTAGCATGATTTTTCTGCACTAGCTAATAGCAATCACTAATGACTATCCCTAATACTAATTTAACAACTAAATTATGCTAATTTAACAATTGTGTTATCCAACCATTTAAAAACATCTAAATTATGCTAATTTAACAATTATGTTATCCAACCCTTTAAAAATAATTAAATTAGACAATTAAATTAATTTATGAAATCTTTTATTTATAAAATTTGATGGTTATTTCTTTCAAATAATAAATAAATAAACAAATTTTCAAAAAATAAACAAATATATTATTAAACCATTATTTGCCATTAATCCTATTACTATTAAACAATTATTTGCCATTAATCCTATTACTACGTCTATAAGGAAAAAAAACACAACCTCTATAAGGAAAAAAAACACCGAGGACTGAGTATGTATATGAATCATAAACCTCACTAACCATAGAAACCTCCACTAAACCTTTAAAAACACATCAAGAAAAGAGTCAATAATAAAAAATAAAAAGGTGCTTTTGACCTGGCTTAATCCCCAGCTTTGTTTTGGGCTCTTCTTCAGTGATTGATGAAAGTCTACCATTCCACATTGTGCAAGGATTTTAACTCCCCAAAATATCAACAATATACCACATTCTCTAATGATAGGCTTACCCTCACTTTAAAAACCTTTGATTCATGTTGTAATATAAAGTACACAGTGATTGATTGCAATAATAATAACTTCAAAAACCTTTGATTCATATTGTAATATCAAGTATATTCTATATAGTGTAACTTTACAAAACAAAGGAAATGCTATCTTATCCAATCTTGCTCTCACAATCCAAGGATCTGAGCTATTGACCTTTTGATTCATGTTGTAATATCAAGTATATTCTATAGTGTAATCTTACAAAACAAAGCAAGTGATATCTTTACCCAACCTTGGTCTCACAATCCAGGGCTCTGAGCAATTGACCTTAAACATATTATAGTTCTACCTTTAATATACTACTTGAACTGAGTTGTATACTGTGTTGTATTATAACTGTATTTCCAACTATAACCAGTAAACATCTGAGGTAGCTAGAAAATACCCAACACTTATGACCATAAGAATCCATGCATATATATGACCCACATAATCCCTTGGTGGACTCTGCACAGCCCTGCTAAAGATTGAAGTTAAATTGTCCAGTGGAGACTTCTGTTGCAGGCTAGCTGGGGCCATGGCAGGACTAGGAATGTGTGGGTTATTTGGAAGAGGAGGAGGAACAGGATTAGAGGAATAGTGTGGTGCAGGACCTGGATTAATGGAAGAAGGTGGAGGCATAGATGTGGTGTTATCAGTAATGACTGAACTGATTCCATGGCATTGAATGTTGGGGCTCCCATTACAGAGATCAGGAGCAACGATTTTCACGTTGTTAAGGGAGAAATTCCTTTTGCCCCCATTAGCGACGTTGTACATGTAATGGGGGAGTAGGCTGGGGATGAAGGAGCCGGTGGGGAAGTGCAGGAGGTCATGGAAGGTCAGGGGCCGCGGGATTGTGTGGTGCATCAGCAGATCCACTTTGGTGGCGGCAATGTGAGACAAATTTTCGTCGCTGGGCATCAGAAAAGTGAGGCCATTCATGGGCAAACGGTCCCCCACGAGCTCCAGGATCATGACGAAGGCGTAATACGAGGCCGCTTTCATTTCAGCGATGGCCTGGTCCAGAGACTCGTTGGAGTGCTTGATCATCGTCGTGGCCTGCAGGGGAGCCATCGTTGGTGTGATCCCTTGCTGCGCCACGGCGCTTGGTGATGTTAGGCACAGTGCCATCGTTGCCAAGAGGGGCAGATAATAACTGTGCAGGGCCATATTTAGTTTTCTGAAGCTCAAACACAAAATGTTGCTGCAACTATGGAGAGCCCTCCTAATTGTGCACTCGTATATAATGGTGTGATGTTTCTATTTCCAAGGGGGAGAAAATGGTGCTGGTTTTTGCAGCGAAATTTGGAAAGAAGGCAATAGGTATGGCTGCCTTCAAAATAGGCACACATGTAGCTGTTTGATATAAATAATCCATCCTTCAAAGAGCTGATTTCTTTCTTGCAGCATGCAGTTCTGTTCCTTACAATCTGAATAAACAAGAAACTGGAAGTTCTCTGTTAACTAAAATCTGAATAAACAAGATACTGGAAGTTCCTAGACTTACAGGGAGATTTGTCAGGACCTTTATTTGTTTGTTTGGTAAGTTTGGTAAGATTATATTTTTGTATATTTTGATGCGAGGTAAGAAATTGAATTGATAATTTCATATAAAAAATGTCTTAACAAAAAAATCTAACCAAAATTTTGTAAACACTTTTTATATTTTTAAATTCAAATATCCAATAATAATTTTATTTTGAAATCATAATTCAACCAAAAAAATTCCCCTATTAATTTAATATCACCCCTATCCCCTAACCCCTAAAGAAATCAACTTAACATTTAAAACACATTTGGTTTATAAAACAGAAATCTACACAAATTTCACTACTAAATTTTATATTTTTTAAATATATTGCAATTAACCACATGGAATAGATGAGATGCTCTACTTCGGCCAAATTGGCACATTGCAATGAACCATTACAGAATCCTGCGATGCTGTTACCAATGACCCAAACCATAATCACATTGAAGTATCAAGAAATAAATGTCTTCACATGTTTATAGTTGATACATTCTTTTGTCCACACTACATGGGATGGATTTCATAAAGGAGTTTATACTTCGATGAAGTTCACACCTATTTGGAGTGATTTGCATTTTTGTCAGGTTTTTGATATATATATATATATATTTAAAATTTTAAACAAGTTTGGTTAAAAATTACATAATTACGGAAAGATTTTACTTAATTCATTATGGATCACAGAAGCTGAATACAAAAATTTTTAAAATTATAATAATATTAATAAATAATTTAATTTACAATTAAATTAAATATTAAATTGGTGTATTAAGATTTATGTAAAATAAGAGATTTATCTTTTTAGGTATACATATTATTAACATTTATAAAGGCATTCTTACTCTACTCTCTTTTGTATATGAAGTTTATAAAGGATACATACTCACCTCTCTTTTATTTGAATTTATGGATTTTGTAGAAGGACTTTATTTAATTCATTATGGATCACAGAAGCTTGAAACAAAATTAAAATTTTATTTAATAATATTAATAATTAATTTTAATATTACAATTAAATTAGATATTAAATTGGTGTATAAGATTTTTTATTTGTAAAATAAGAGATTTATCTTTCTAGAGTATACATACTATTAACGTTTATAAAGGCATTCTTACTCTACTCTTCTTTATATTTGAAGTTTATAAAGGCATACATACTCTATCTCTCTCTATATTTGAATTTATGACTTTTTAGAAGGAAATACATGCTTAACCATTAGGCTCATTCCACTTATAAGTAATAATTCATTTTTATTTTATTTTTTATTTTTACATTGGCTTGACCCACATGGATTTGAAACTTGAAAATACATAATACTTCATAACAAAACCATAGTCAATTGAATTGAAAATACATAATACTTAATAACAAAAGGTCGCCAATTGAACTGCTACATAGGTAGAATAAGAAGTTAATTATAAGGGTGAAACTAACTTATGATTTAAACCATCAATTTTATTCAATTTTAAGTAAATTTAAATAATAAAAAATTCAATCACAATTTTGAATTGATAAATATAATATGTTTTTATATATTAGATTCTAATCATTATTTTATTACAAAATTACTAACTCCAACAAAATATATTTTCATATATTCATACCATTTGTAATTTATTTATAATTAAAATAAATTAATTATTTAATTAATTAATTATTTATTTCAATCGTTTATTTATTTATTAGCAATCGTATTTATTTATAGTAAAATAATTAATTAATTATTCATTTTTTTTAATATTATATATATATATTTTTTTTCAATCATGTTAATTATTTTAATAATAATTATTATCAATCTCTATATGATAAATATGCTAGATTAAGAAGTATGAATCAATGAAGTTGTAGCAAGGAATGACTTCTTTGACTTGTGCCTTAGTCAAAGTTGCTAATTCAAATTCAGTCTCATAGATACTTGACTTAGTTATCAGTTAACATGGGTGATGTGGCCTATCACTAATTAACAGTTAATTCGAGTTAGATGGTTTTCAGTGAGTTGTGTATTATTTGATAACTAAAATTTAGCTCTCTAGTGGAGTTAAACTCTAGTGTCCACCAGTTAACTAATCTCTAGTTCTAGAATAGAGATATACTTGAGTTCTTGAGTTTAATTGAGTAGCTTGACTTTTGTTAGCTCAACTAACTTCCAGTTAACTAGTTGCAACTACTAAATTTAGCCCTAGTAGTTCGTGCAATTCAAATTACCTATTGAGATTGAATGAAGGCACAAATCTATTTATTCATTGTACACCGGTTTTGTGGAGAGAGCTTGAGAAGCAAGCAGAGTAAGATGATTGAGGAATAAGCAAAGAAATTTCTCTTGGAAATTGCGCAAGGAAATAGGAGGATTTCCTATTTTTTAGGGGTTGAATTGCACAAGGAAATATGAGCGTCCTTGTAGGTTTATTTGGCTAAGTGTTAGGCAGTTCCTGTGAGGAGTTGATTAGTATTGTAGGGGCTTTAGGCTTGAAACATATTCTTTGTAATAGATCAGATTGCTCAATTGATAATACAAGCAAGAGGGGCTTTTCCCAGTTGCAAATAAATTTCTATGTGTCATTGTGTTTCTATTCATTGTTTTCTTTCCACATAATTTTGGTAGAGAAATTTTGTGTCTTTTCAAATTAGTTTTCTTTCATTAGTAGTTGTAAGGTTTCAAGGATTTTCTACATTAATGAATCATACAAAAGATAATCCACAATTAAATATCACAATAAGCTTGGATATGTACTCATGGTATAGGTACTTTGGCCATTTGATTGTTGGATTTTATTATATATTTTGTGTGTTTGTGTGCATCTGTTTTATTTGTAGACATGTTTAAATCCAATTATGAATTTATATATTGTGATTTTGTTTCTTGTTTTTATTTAAAAAGTTTTATAATTAAAATTTTTAATATGAATCCCCATTGGGGGTGGAAAGCATTGGTAACAAGTTTCAAGGCAGGGGTATTCAAATCCCTCCACACGACTCACATGAGGAGGAAACATATTAAGCAAGATGAGCTTGACACTCTACCAATGAAAATTCTAGAGAAGAAGGGGGTTATATCAGAGGTGGCTATGGCGTTAGGTTGCATTTTTTGGCATTGTGTGATGAGGGTTTGGTCTGTAGGGGGAATTGCAAGCCTAGAAATCACAAGAGTCCTATTTGAAGGGCTAATCCTATTCTTGCACAGTGGGAGAGCTTGTTCGTGGATGGGGAGAGGTTCCCTGGTGAAGCCTGTACTTCATTGGTGCTGCAAAATGTGATTTGGGATCCAGGTTGAACACATCTCCTGGTTCCGACCCCAAAGGAAGTGGTCATTGGTTTAGCAGCATCCTGCGAAGTGATTCTCTTTGGTGACAGGTTGTTCTACAAATCGTTTATGGAAGCTATAGTTATGCATTAGGTCAAGTAATTTTCGTGCTTAGCTCATTTGTGCTAGCATTAAGGAGTATTCTGTTTGTTGGCTTCATCTATTTCTTGGTGTATGCGAAGAAGAGGCTATGTGTCTTTGGTGGGGGGTCCTGGTGGTCGCCTCCTTGTTTTTCTTGTTGTTTATATGGGAGGGAAGCTTATTATTTATATGACCCAACAGTGAGATGTAAGTTGGTGGCTCTTTGGTTTCCTAGAGGTCACTGCAATTTGCATGAGTGGGTTGAGGGTCACCCTGTTCAGTCCATCTATTTGATGGTGTGGTGGTTCAACTCTCTTGAGTTCTAATCTTGGGTCTCTTTGTGTATGGGGTGGTGTATTATTTTTGGGTTGGCCTCTTGGGATTTGTGGTTATGGACAACCTAGATATCAGGTGCCAGTTTTGATTTTAGAGTTGAATTGGGGTGGGACAGTGGTTCTTTGTATGCAGTTCAGTGCCTGTGTATAATGTTGGAGTTATGCTTTCTTGTGGGGGTGTGGTTGAATATAGGGATAGAGAGGGAAGAGACACTATTGGTGGGAATTATTGTTGGATTAGACATATCCCTTTGGATGGAACTCTAATGCAGAGACAACGGGGCCGACCTCGGTGTGGTGGGGGGCATAAGGGGCATGCAGTTAGGCCCCAAAATGTTCAGCTAGAAGAAATGGGATACCTAGATCAACCACACGATGTATCCCCGAGGTGGGTGGATTTACCACCCTCATTTCACTCCTTGGAAGCCCAAATTTGTCAAGTGCAAGTGACTGTAGACCAACTGGCACGAGACAAACACAATGACATAAACGATGTTATAAACTTTATGAATGATATACAACATAACCAATGGCATATCCTTGATAACTACAACTCCTTCCGTAAAGGATAGAAGAAGCTCTAAGACTAGATGGAAAACTTTAAGGGACATATGGCGCACATGGAATCTCATGTCCATGAAGCCTTCCACTGTCTAGGTGAGGGTGGCCATGTAGCCCAGGATCCAAATAATGAGAATGGATAATGATGAGAGTGGGATGGATTTTGGTATCTGATTAGTTTTGGGCCATTTGGGCCATTGATATGTGGTCTCATAGCTTTGTGTTGTTTTTATCAATGTCTTTTTATTTGTATTTGATGGTCAACAAATCTAGTCAGAGTGAGGCCTTAGCTTTTTTGGAAAAGAACTCTTCTAGATGTATTCTCTTTAAGAATTAATATAATAGCTTATCTTACAAATAAATAAATAAATTTAGTATTATATATATATGTGTGTGTGTGTGTGTGTTAGAAAAAGATTTATTGTATAATATTATATTTTTTATATGTTCATTAATTAAATATAAAATTTGGAATTTTTTATTTTAATTTCTTACTATAAAATTAATTTTAATTTATAATTACTATTTAAATTTTATGCATATTCCATATCTTTATATATATAAAAATATTCTTTTTATAATTATATGTTCCTTAATTAAGTTTTTATATGTTTAGTAATTATAAGTTTTGAAATAATGAATATGAATCATTATTATTTAAATTTATTTTAATGTGATAAGTATATTATAATTTTTTGGTGGAAAAAAATGTTTTTATTTTTATTAATAAAAATAAAATTACAATATACCAAAATAGAATTGAATTTATTTATTACACTCATGACGTGTAAACCAATTGGTTTGAGTGAGGTTTAGTCCCCTCAAGGTCATAGGTTCAAAATTCATGGGGAAGGGTTGAGGATGGAAGCCACTTTGGGGAACTAAACAATCGTAATGATAATATCTCACTCTCCATATCCTCCATGGCGTTTTGGCACAATAAAAGTTAGAATGTCTTATGTACTAAAAGGAATCATGTAGAACATGGCATATCATGTTTTATTCTACTAGACTACAAAATTTTAAATAACTCTATTTCTATAAATCACATATTTTTGTTTTGTCTATCCATATGGGTTCTTGTATATTTAAGATAAAATTTTATAACTTAGTGCACAAATTTGTTAATGGTGTAATGCTATGTTATGATTTGGTTCATACTTATGGTGTGTTAATGTTCATTTTGATTTTTGAGAAAATATTTGGTTGGGTTGTAACAGAGCTACCTAAAGAGGGTTGTGGAAGTTCATCTACAACTAATATTTGATGGAAGATCCTGAAATAATGGTGACTTGAAAGAGGTAGTAGTATGAAGGATAGATGGATGATGACTAGAAGGTCACTTCCCAATGAAGAGAAGGATGAATTTACTATTGGTTCAACACTGTGTTTCGTTGAAGTGAAGTGATGGAGATGGCCAATGCCCTATGAAGAAGTAATTTAGGCTCCATGATAAAGAAGTTGAAGTTCATGACATGATGCCGAAAGGAGGAGCCATACAAGTAGCTGATAGTACCATGATCTCCATCAAAGAGAGATGTTTTTGGTAACAAGTCCCTTGTTAAAGAGGGAGCTTGGGCAAGTCCCTTGTTAAGAGGGAGCTTGGGTATATTCCTTTTATAGGAATCATTTGATCCTCCCTAGTTGAGATGGAGAGATAAACACATCATTCTTGTCTTCATTATTGGAGAAAGAATGGAGAATTGAGTATGCATATGAGATTGATTCTGATACTCTTTGAGGATGAGGTAGGGCATCCAATAGGTAAGAGTAGTTGAAGAGGAAATTCCATGAGGATGTGTTAATCCAATAGGGGAATGGTCCTAGAAAGACATACCTTGTGAACATCCGGATGGGTTATTTTACTTGAGAGACAATGATGAAGGTGTCTATTAGTCATTGTCTCCTTAGCATTGTGCTTTATTTTTGTGGAGAGATAGAGTTGTTAGTCAAGGCCTTTCTATGTGACAATGCTAGTTGCTATGATGAGATGCACTGATATAAGCAAAAATTGGAAATACCAAAGTTCCAATTTAAAATATGAACTTATTAACATGATGGTTCGCATGTTCGGTGACGGTATCTTTAACAAATCTGGAGTTACCTCAAAGGAAAACCTAGATTTAAAATATTTTTGGGACCAATATAGGTGTGAATTGGAAAGGGACAGGGCACATGAGCGTCCTCCATCGATTCCAAAGATGGAGTGGAGAGCGCTTGTGGCATATGCACATGAGAAGGAACTTTGAAAAGCTGGGAAAAATCCACCCAAACCAGGAAGGTATGAGGCACTTTTAATAATGCAATTATGATGCTTTATCGTCATTGCAACATCTAATGAAGTTTTTTAATGTTTTAAATATAGGCTCCTAGATACTTCCAAAGCCACAAAGGCTAGAATATCCAAACATGGGAAACATCATCTTGGCTTAGGTGGTTACTCGAAACTGGCCACAAAAATTGTAAGTATGTAAAAAAACAATTTGCATCCAAATTAGAAATTGGTAACAATTTTAATTTGATATCACAAAAGAAGAGAAAATCATGTTCAAATGAAAATTTTGGGGGGACACAATTCATAGAGGCTCCCATGGAGGAATACCTAAAAATTTCTTTCAAGTTCGACTATAAAGCCATGCTTGAACAAATGAAAAGCTTGGCATATTCACAGTCTTCCACTACCCAACATAACACTCAAGAAAATAAAATAAACGAATAACATTTATAAATAATTACTTGTACAATCTATTGATTATTATCTTTAGCCATAAAATAATGGTCTTGATTGTAAAAAGTAGGCAAGCAATGTAGATACAACACATGAGCCTACTGATGGTGGAGTGCCTGATCTTGAGATTTATGTTCAGCTCGGTACTGGAGCTATTTCATGTGTTATAAAAAAACTGTAGTATGGAATACCATTAAAAACATTTAAATGCAAATGGTGTATTAATTATAATCTTTCTTGTTTCTAAACCAGAGCATGTATAGGGTGTGGCCAGAGAAGAGGAGTAACCTATGGCCACATCCAAAAGTATTACGTTTCCCTCCATTACTGAAGTAGGTAAAGAACACTCTACTACTCTTTTTATTAATAAAACAACTGTAAAAATAATAACTATAAATGTGAATTTAACATTTCTTTCTTTTGTCGTTGATGCTCGGACCCAATTGTAGTAGCATAGTCGTAGGACTAGGCCAACAACAAGACTTATTACACTAGAGACCACAACAACTGAAGGGGGCCAAGATCAAGACATCCTTGCTAATGTCATATTAAAAAAGAGAAATAAACATGATAAAAAATGACTGCATTTGTTTATTCAGAGCCCCTTTTTTTTAGTACCGCATTTTATACTGAGAGGTTGAATGCCTCATGCCATGTGCACTGTAACTTTAGACTATCTTAATAAAAAGTTGTGATTTTTTCGTTGCAAAAAATTAGAACGCTTTTGTCTCATATTATGTAAACATATTTTGTGATAAAATTTATTGAGATAAAATATTTTTTGGATGTACAAATGAATGAATGAATGATGGCACCCTTAAAGGCATGATTAGTGAATGAATGTTATATGTTAATGAATAATCGATATATTTATCTTTACGTGCTCAAAATTTTGATGTATTTATGCACATGTGTAGAGTATGGTTTTTGGAATTATTTCAACAATACTTAAGCTCATAACAAGGTCATCAATACCATCGATCTTGGATCTCTTTTATGCAAAGGTGTATCCTCTTTCAATAGTGATTTTGGATCCCTTTGAAAAAGTGACAATGAAAAACCTTTTAGGGATTCCAAAAGATACTCATGCACATTCATTTCAACTTGAGACTATGATCACTCAAAACTTGTCCAAAACGAAGGCTTCATAGTTGATGAATTTTGAAGACTTTAGATATTGTAAAATTACCTCATACATTTTCTTACTTTGTCAAGATGCTTGGTATTTATTGAGCTCATCAAATAGCCTTTCAGTCCGTCAAGATAAAATTCCTTAAGATCTCTCACTTCTTGAGTAAGTCAAAGGTTATGTCACATAGAAGAGGGCTAATAGAATGAGCTCGAAACTTCACTTTCTTGTTTGATAGGTTCAATCCAGGGAGAGAAGGTATTCTAGCTATTCAGTCATCAAGAAAAGTTCTTCTTTCCCTCCAAAAACCCTTGCTCCTTTCTGTGTATACTATTGACCTTCTATCTGCAATTAGGGCTAGTAATTATGCATAGATTTTTTTCTTCTTGCCTTCACAAATTCAGATTAAGGAATTCACTCTTCTTGAGATGAGATGGTGCCAAGTTGATCTTCTTTTCTTCTCTCACCAAAACATGGCTCTGCTATCATGTTGATAAATATATGGATGAGAGTTAATTTAAATATTAACTTGATTTCCCTTTAATCTTGACACTTTCTTGAGATTTATATCCTTCCATGGATTTGGTTACAAATCAATGTGACAGGTCGTTCATAAATTTATAGCCAAATACAATCATCAGAATTTCATATCTAATCCATATTGGCTATCATAGAAAGGCCAACATATCATCACTTTCGTCCATACAGATAGAGAGACAGGTACGGTTAGGCTATACACTATGGGTGTGCTATCCCACCTCGGCTTGATAACCCCTATTCACTAACCTCAAATACGAGGGTGTAGAATACCATATATTTTGATAAATTTGTGGTATAATTAAATTAACTCTATTACGAACACCAAGAGCCTATAGTAAGATTCTTGTGTTAAACTAAGCCTTTACACAATCTGAGCCCATGATAAGTCAACCATCTACTACTTTATATCCCTATCCCACATCATCATACACTACCACACTCCTAATTTAGGTGTTATCCAACCCTGCCTCAATGCCCAATCACAACAATTTGTGATTATGATGACAATTTAAGTACATATGTGTGCAATGTCCATGATGGGATGTATGAATTTCCTCCCAAAATTTCCCGTCAATGATTATAAGCTTAAATGGGCTAGCACTGGTATATCTCATCATCTCAAAATGAACCGACAAATGAAAATTTACATTTTATGTCATCATCACTTCACACTATCTCATGGATGACCCTTTCTACAGATTATATACATGAATTTTTGGAAGGCCATCCCCTCTACCTATCCTATGATTAATTGTGATAGCAAGTGAATAAAGCATAATTGATGGGTCTTTGTTGACAAGATCCCTTATTTATAAATTGTACTTTGTTCACTTGTTCTCACAATTTATCATAGGCTAGGTAGACGGGATGGCCTGCCAGAAATTGTTGCATATAATCTGTAGAAGGGGTCATCTATGAGACAATTTGAAGCAATGATGACAGACATGGTAAATTTTCATCTGTCAAGTCATTTTGAGATGGTGATGACAAACCAATGCTAGCCCATTAATGGTTATAATCATTGATGGGCAATGTTTAAAGGACAATTCATACATCCCATCATGGAAATTACACTCATATGTACTTAAATTGTCATCAGAATCACAAACTATCGTGAATTGACAACTAATATATGTTAGAATTTTGTTAGAATAATATAGATTAGAAAATGCAACCAATATATGGATTAGTTATAATAAATATAGTAGTCATTCCAACAATATCGACTAGTGCTTGAGGTAAAGAAAACTCTTAAATGCTATTTTTATTAATGAATAATAACAAAAAATATCAATTTAACATTTATTTCTTGTTACAACTTGTGATCCACCCCTCTTGCGGTAGCCTCGACAATATCATGAGTACACAACCAGGCCATCAAAAATAAAGAAAAATAAAAATAAATGATTGTACTAGTTATATCATTAGAAACATCATGTACCATATTATGAAAACATATTTTTGATGATAATTTCTTTTGAGATGAAGTATTTTGTGTCTATGATTAATGAATGAATGAATGAATGTTATTTGTTAATCAATATTTTCTATGTCTCTTTATGTACATGACCTTGTTTCATATTATGTAAACATATTTTTTATGATAAAATTTATTGAGATGAAATATTTTGTGGATTTACGAAAAAATGAATGAATGAATGTTAGTATTTTTTTTTTAATGTATCTTAATGTTTTGTTTTCAACTATTTCCTATATAGTAGATAGATTGGGTACTAGGGATTTGGAGTGATGCGGAGGGGGGGGGAGGGGCCATGAGAGCTTCCACCTTCACTTGGTTGGCCTTGTTAAGTAGAGAATAAATTAGGATTTTGATAATATTGGAGAAAAACACCCTCAATTCAAGAAAGCAAAAATAATTTCAATGTTGAATTCACTGTTGCTTCGTCGAGTGGAGGGAGGTTTTCTCCAAGATTAAACTACTCCAACAATTTACTCTTGAAACCAAGAGGATCTCATTTAGGTATTCATGCACGCAAGCCCTTTTAATTATTATTTATTCATGCAACTAAATTTAATATTTCTTCAAACTTAATCTAAGTTTGCCTCATTGGTCTCATGAATATGCGTAGGACAACTAGTTTCAATTCAGATGTTGAAGTGGGACAATTATCTGAAGCAAATAACTCAAAATTTTAAGGGTTTAGTTGAGACAACAAAATTTGTTTGATATTTTTGTTGTATTTCTTGGCCTAGTGGGAGTTGCATAAAGGTTTATAAGAATAACAAACTTTTCTGTGAAACAAATTCATGTCTAAGTATTTGTCTTTATTTGACAATTGTGTTTGTATTTGAGTGAAAGCCCATAAACAACCATTTTTCATGCAGAGCAGTAGGAGACACTCTTACTCTATTAATTGGGCATAAGGCAGTAGTATGATTTTTCTTCTATTTTATTAATTATTTATCACATATAACTTCTCCTCCTTCCTTTATTTTGTAGGTACTTTCATTCACATATCTCGACTTGAAATATTAACTAGGGTTGGAGTCGTATATGCGAAAAAAAACTCATTGAAGTATTGCTCAACTGTAGCCCACCAAGCACTTGGATACCAGGTGTGTGATTGTTTTACATTGCATTTGATTTCAAGCAATTTTTTATTTGTAGAAGCAAATCTTCGAAGGCCATAGTTGTTGAGAAAAACTAGGAAAATAGAATCGAGGTTTCTTTTATAATGTTTTCTCTTGTTATATTGACAATTCTTGTGATATAATGTTAGTTCATCATCATCATTATTATTTTTTGTTCATCATCAAGACAATGCCAATAAAGAAGATCATAATGCAAACAAGAACACTAGAAATAGGCTCCAAGCTAGGGAAAAACCCCTCCACGTGGGAAAACCCCAAAAACTTATCTTCTTATAAAAATTCAAGGAAGACTTCCAAGAACTTTGATTAAGACAACTCACCAAGTGATAAGATAGCCACCCAACCAACAATGCTTCTTTCTATAACTCGGTCTCCTGCTCTTCTCTAGCTTGAAATTTATTAGGGTCGAACGCCAACCCCTTTATTTATGTAATAATCCTAATGTGTTGAGTCGGATTCGTAATTAGTTAGAGAGTCAATAAAGCCTGCATTAATAATTGTAAGTGGTTGACCCACAAACAGACCACAATTAGTTGTAAACGAACCATAGTTAATAAATAAAGTGGTTAACCCATGTTATGCAAGGGACCACTAGTAGTTAGGGTTTTGAATGTCATCGAGCTATAAATATTCTTAGTTAGTAAGGGAAAGATCATAGAGTCTTATTGTAATTGATCTCTTCTCTATTGGAGGTTAACCCCTCGAAGAGGCAAGTGAACATTGAATATATTTATGAATAATAGAATACTTTGCAATTTTTCTCATATCATGTGATAATTCTATGTTTAGGGTGATAATTATGTGCTATGTGTTCTGATATCATGTGATAATTCTTGTTATGCACATCCATATCATAAAAAGTGGTATCAAACCACTTTCCAGGGCTAGTTGTACCTCCAATTTTTTCAGGATTATTTTTTAGGCTAAAGACGTGTTTCGGCATATTTAAGCCACGAGATCTATCATTGAGCGCGTAAACCTGCGAATTTGGGGAGGCATGCACGCAGGAACTACAAGAGGTGGTCATGCTTGTTGGACTCCCTTGTAACCCCCGTGGGTACCCCTTTGAGTATTAGCGCATTAGACAGAACCACTCACAGATTGCACTTCCACATATCCTTGGGTATATCGAAAACCCCCTAGGATCACCTAAAACCTAACCTTAGATAAGTTGTTGACCGTCTTGCTGCTACATTACACTGAGAACCGCACTGGAGGAAATTACTCACACGTGCAATAGGGTAGTCGGGTAGTACGGCTAAGGGTACGGTCGGTTCTCCTTAGTTAGCACTCTAAAAGATTGGGTTGACTACTATTGTTAGACCTTTGCATATATTGTGATCTATAGAACCTAACACTCCTTTGTGCCATACTTCCCTCCACTATTTGAAGATCACCCTCTACCTTATCTTCCATATCATATCCAGTAGTGGGGGTTCTACCGCCACCGTACAGCTCAGATTCAATAGTTGGGGTTTTCACAGTGAAAATAAGAATGCTTTGTCTAGTGAGGATTTTGGCTGCCATATTCCAGATTAGATTGTCACAGCACATTACGTAGTACCAAGAACTTGGGGTTTTTGTTACTATAGTCCAAGCCCTATTTTTGCAAGACATTGGGCAATATCAAGCTTTCTGGAATTCAACCAACTTGAGAAAAGACTCAATGGATTTGAGGATAATATTACTGAACAACTCTCACAACTAATAATCCTTATAAAAAATTCTCATAGGGAGGATCCTAGTGTTGATGCACACATAGAAGAAGAATCCAACCATCACATTCACTTCCGTGGAAATCACCACTCTTCCAACTACTGGACATGTACAAATTTGATGGCTCTAACCCTACAGTATGGGTAGCACAAATGGAATAATATTTATCCCTTAATGATATATGTGAAGATGGAACTAAACTACATGTGGGAGCCCTTTACTTGGACCAAGAGATATGGAAGTGGTGGCAGTGGCATCAGAAATTTTATCCAGGGAAATCAACTTGGAACATGTTCTCAAAATCCATATGGGATCGCTTTGACCAAGAATCTAATTTTTTGGGTCGTCTCACTAAGCTCTGGAAGACAGGTACAGTAAAGGACTACATTGGAGCCTTTGAATAATTGGCCATCATAACTGATAGCCTAGACGATGAATTCTACTTGGAATGTTTCATCAGTGGCCTAAAAGAAGTCATCCAAGTCCATGTCCATATGCACCACCCAACTTCTTGGTTGGACACATGACGCAAGGCATTAAATGTGGAAATCACCTTAAATGCCCAATCCAATCATCCAAATTTTGTCACCAAGGCACATCCCACCTAGGCTCAGGGCCCCACCCAAACAATTAAGGTTCAAAAGGTGTCACCAATAGAAATGGTAGAAAAAAAGAAACAAGGAATTTGTTACTACTGTGATGAAAAGTACTCCCCTAGACATAAATGTAAGGAACCAAAATTCTTTCAAATTGATGCTACTGATAATAGCTCAATTGATGAAGCTCCATCCCTTGAGGTGCCCGAGGAAGAAATGGTGGAAATCCAAACCGACAATGATCTCGTAGCTACGCCTGATGAGTCAGTTATATCAGTACATGCCTTGGCTCGCATTTCTTCACCTCAGAGTCTCAAAATCTGAGGCTTTATTAAACATCATCCAGTAGTGGTATTGATTAATAATGGCAGCATTGACAACTTTATCCATAAGAGAGTTGCAAAAGTTGTTCATTGCTTTGTATGGGAGGTATCTAATTTCCAATTCCTTATCACTGATGGGGGAACCATGAAATGTGAAGGCTGCTGTTAAAATACTAAGCTTCGGATGGGAGACTACCACCTAAAGGCCCACAGGTTTTCCATTGAAATGGGTGGTTGCAACATTTTCCTAGGCGATGAATGGATTCATACATTGGGCCCTATCGAAATGGATTTCCAGGAGTTATATATGAGCTTAAAGTAGAGCGACCACATTCATACATTAAGGGGACTCCATATAGGTGCTCCTACTATCATCAGCTCACATCGAATGGAGAAGATTTTAGAAAAGGGTCATCATGGAGTAGTCGCCCAATTTAATGCTATACAGGCCACTGAATTCACTACTCCTCATATTCATCTATATATGCAACATGTATTAGATCGCCACTAGTGGGTCTTTGATAAACCTTAAGAGCTTCCATCCTCTAGGGGTGAACATGTTCACATCCCTTTGGTCCCATGTGCCCATCCGCCTAATGTTTGCCCATATCAATATCATTTTTCCCAAAAGAATGAAATTGGAAAAATCATCAAGGAACTCCTAGAAGTCAGTGTTATATGTCCCAAAATCAGCCCTTATTCATCTCCAGTGGTCATGGTTCTAAAGAAAGATCGAGAATGACACATGAGCCCGGAATTTTAGGCCCTTAAAAAGATCAATATCAAGGACAAATTTCCTATTGCGGTTTTTGATGATCTGATTGATGAACTCCATGGTACTAAATTAGTTACCAAGCTAGATCTCCACTTAGGCTATCACCAAATACACATGAAGGAAGTAGACATTCCCAAGACCACCTTCAGAACTCATGAAGGTCATTATGAATTCCTGGTCATGCCATGTTATGAAATGGCCATATAGTTTCACCTTGAATGTTATTGTTGTTTTAGAGGTTGAGTTTAGGTTCAAGTCTTATGCATCCAATTTTTCCCTATAAAGTGTCACGAGAAAATGGGATAACATGAAGAATTATGACAACCATTGAATGAGTATTTAGGTATCTATGTAGTGATATGTATCTCTATGCATGGGTTTATTTCAACTTTAAATGAAGTGACAATAAGAATGATTTAACTAATATATGATGTATTTGAAATCTAATTGTCACATACAATCCACATTCATGATGGGTTTCCAAGAAACTACAAATATCATGCATGAATCCTATTAAAATTTAACATTGGTTTCTAAAATACAAATCTTGTTTTGAGAATTTGGGTGAAGGGAAAAACTATCACACATTAACATAATCATGTTGGGTTGCATTTCCACTAATCAAAATTTGGAGCATTCATTAACCTTGGGTTTGACATGAAGAGTTAAAAAATTTAAAGGTGGGTGAAAGATGAAGAAGAAATTATAACAAATTCAAAGGTGTAGTTAAGATTTCCTTTAAATCTACCAAAACTTGGTGGGTAGCTGAGAAATTAAGAATTTAGCCACTAAAATACATTGAATTTTTGAAATTTTGTCATTTCTTGTAAAACCCTTGTAAAATCTATCAAATAAGTCAACACACTCTTTAAACAATCTTGATAAATTTTGAAAAACTAAATTAAACCATAATATTGATGCTAAAAACTACTTCAGTTCAGCAATTCCATCCAATTTCCATAACAAATCAAGTTTACAACACAAAATGCCATGAAAATTGCATAAAATTGTATTCATATGTAGCAAAGTTTCAAAATATGAGATGGGTATCTGAAATTACATTAAAAGAGAGGAGAAACAACCCATGGCTCATTGTAGAATTCCTTCTCTAAATAACTTCAAAACCTCCTAGCAAATCCAAAAAAAAATTAGAGAGTTTCCCTACAACCCAAATTTTTCTCCCCTTAAAAGATAAAAATGAGACCTATATATAGGCGTTCAAGGACCAGGACCTAACCCTAAACCACTTGTGGTATTTGAAAAACCACCAAGATTATTTACAAAATTTCCAGCTATAATATAACTACTTCTAGAATCTTCTTGAAATATCTTCCAGCTATAGAGTAGGCCCATTTAGATTTGGCTACAATAGATCTTCATTCCCTCTCTTGATTGCTTGTTGGGCCTTCTCTCTCTTTTTTGGGTGTTCCTTGAGTAGCTTTCTACATTGCTTGAGCTAGGTGCTACCATGGATGGTTGGCTGTCGATAGTGCCAACTCTAGTGTCGATCGTTGAAGCGACACATGTTGTTGTGCCTGTTGTTGCGATGGGGGTCTTGAGCTTGAAACTTCCTCTATTGAAATTGTTTGTGATATTGGTGGGAATCCCTTTTGTATAGACAATTTGTACAAACTTGAAATTATTTTCCATTCATTTCTTATTGGAAATTGCATGCCCGTGCCCCCATGATGGTTCCTTCCAAGGTTATGACTCGCTCGTAATCCACTTTTCCAAGTTCCTTAAAGATGTGCTGCAGCACGAAGAAGAGTTCAAAATGATTTTCATATAATTTCACGATGTCCTTTCCTTGTAAAGGAAGATCATCTTCTCCAAAGCATCTTTGGTCTTCTTTAATATCATTCAGAATATTCAAAAGGGATTCTTGGGAGTACATATCTCCATGCCCATCACAAAAGGTGGGAAATTCCTCTTGTATAACACTACACATCTACTTTTAAAATCTTGTACCTCATTTTCCATGGCATCTAGTTTCTTCTCCACTGGCGTTATCAATTTGTACTTCTTCTTCAGTTGTAGCCCTAGCCACTAGACGAGATCTATCCAACTCTTCCTTTGTAACTTCTTCTTTGTTCATACAGTTAAGATAGTTTATAATTGTTCCAGATTTGGCTGGAGTTTCCCAAATGGCACCCTTGAGTGTATTTATTTCTTTATGAGCTAGCTTGACAACTTTTATATTTTCTTGGATCAAATCTAGGTGTCCACATTGTTTCTCTACTAGCTTCATTATTTTTTCCCAGATGTTCATCCTAGCAACTTTGAAAGTTGATTGTTAGGATGTTTTCTTCTCACAACTTCTAATTCAACATCAACCTTTTGAGCATACTCCTGAGCTCAGTAAATTTTTGTCCTAGCCCCTTCGAGTTCTTTTTCTTTAGCCTTTAATTCTTCATCTCGAGTTATGATCAAGGGTTGCAACTTCTTTGCATCTTCAGACGCTATCAGGGATTTTAGTTTCCCTATTAATATGTCAGGAATCTATTGAGACTACATGGTCTCGTTCGTCTTCCCTTTTAGCCCTTGGGTATGCATCTCTAGCAACATGATATGATCCTAATATTATTTTTTCTTCGTGAGGGCCTCATGTAGTTTTACTCTTAATTCTTGTCTCTCATTTTATATTGTTGCTAGCTCCACAATCTGCACAGGAGGTGTGTCTAGGATTTTAAGTTGATTTCTCATTGAGGCAATTTCCATGTTCTTTTCTTCCAACAACTACTTATGTCTCTGAAAATATTTAGGATATGTGGCCAAATGTATGATTTTATCTTCCATGTGTTTTATCTTTATCTTGTTATCCCTGCTGGTCGTCTTCTCATATTTTAGTTGAGCATTGGCCTTGGTATCCATATCTTACAACTTCTTGGTTGTAGCATTGGTTCGATGCATCTTCCTATGTACCAGGTGTGTCACTTGTAGGTTCAAGTACACGAGGTTGGTATATATTATATTGTCTGCATATAAAGACACCTGATGTACTTGGCAATACGACATAGAAATTGTGTTCTCTACTTTGGATTACAACACTGCCATCTTGAAAATTCCCTTCTCATAATCCAAAGCACTCTTGAGCTGTGTGGAAGGGAGTGGTTGATTTTATACTATCCTAATGTCCATTTTCCTTTCCTTAGAGGCTTGTTTGGAAATCTCTGCAAATTTCATTACAATTGACATGTATCTAGGATTGGACACCTCTCTTGATTCTATCACCTCTGATTCTGACATGGCAGAAGACTAGGTTTCCACTGAGAATGTTTCTTCGAGGGGGTGGTCAGTTGTCTGTTATATAAAATTAGAGCTTGGGACTCCATCTCTTAATCATCTTCATCGTCTTCAACCTCAGGCACCTTCCCTGTCCTAGCTTCCTTTGAGTTCAACTCTTCTCCTCCATCCACCTCCATGGGTTGGAACTGCCTTGCTTCTGCCTAGAGAGATGAGAAAACTCTAGATTACATAGATGTAGGATGTCCTTAACCTCTTCCCAGGTAGGCTTGTTTGCGCACTCTTGTACCATAAGATTTGGATCATGTTTATAATTTTTCTCGATCCTTATCCTTTCTCAACTCATAAATAATATTGTGTGAATCATATCTCTAGGTTCCCGATTGCAAGAAGTTGAAACTTTCTAATATCTTCTCCATGGTCTCTATAGAATTCCTTGAATTCACACAATAATGTCCCTCATTTCGAGAAACATGAAATGTAACTGTCACTTTATTTGAGATTAAATGCACCTTGTCACTGGAAAATATTTGTCGCGTGTATTCCAAAGAAAAGATGAAAGGTGTAAGGAATGCAGGAAGTTGATATGGCTATCTTTGAAAACCATATACCTTGATTACCTTGTAGTCCTTTAAAAGGTACTAGTCATAGACTCGGTATCTGGCGTAAACTACAATGTATCCCTAAGGAAGGGATGGACTCTAGGCATAGGTTTACCATGTAGAATCTTTTATACAACTGAAATGAAGGAAGAGATGTAATTAAAGAGGCATTGGTTACCATTCATCTTACAGACCATGGGTAGCCATTCATAAGCTGGTAATATGGATTTATGTTCATTGATCATCATGGGCTTAAGATGTTTAAGGTAGGGATATTGTTGATGAATGAACAAGTGGACTAGATAGGTTTGGTAATGGAAGGATTTCCCTTCCTCAAACTCTATCATCTAGAAATGTATTTCATCTGATAGAAACTGAGGAAAATAAAATTGAGTGGGCGGGTGATGCAAGGATACCAAGAGACCTAGGATGGCTTCAGTTATAAAGATATCAGTGTCAAGGCCTGGTACTTGGGAGATCATGGAGAAAGATATTGTTGACATAGGTTAAAAAATTGAGATATGATAAGTATGTTGACTAGAATGAGGTACCATTCCCTTTTGGAGACAACTATTGACCGCTTGTTGTTAAACATATGGTGTTAGGCTAGTACACTTCTCTTCGATCTATTCTTTATTTAACCCCTATAACTTGGTCCTGTTAAGAAATGACAACATGGATGAAATGGCTTCCAGGGTCAATATAGTTATTTCTTTGTCATATTGGGATGATGAAATTATCCTTTTGTCTAGTAGGAATTTTTCAACACACCAGGTCACCATTTCTAGGAAATAGAAAACCTGTGGGATAACGATGAAGACTAGACTAGATGCATGCACGTTTTTGTCATCTTTTAGCACTTCACGGGTGTTCAACACTACCTGAATAACACTCTTCATATCGTGTGTGGTTAGTAGTGGATCATGAACATTTTCATGTTAGTCCATGAGGTTTGGTTCTTTGGATTTTCCTTTAGCCTGGACATTATTATAAATTTTAGTTGATGAAGATGTCATTAGGAAAATGAACTTGCTAGGAATGACTGACTTACTGAAATAGGGACGATAAGGCATAGTGCGAGACTCTTATATGATTAAAGAAGCTAGTAAGGGAATGCCACATGGAAGTAGGGGACTGGATAGTGTTTTGAGGGAGTATATTTTAAATTTAAGGAGGTTCAAACAAACTGACACACACAGGAAGCATGATTTATGGTTTTGTAGATGAATTGAGCTCAAATTCAGAGAATTTAGTGGGAATTCACCCCACAACCACACAAAGCGAATAAATTTGGTGACGATACCAGATTTAATTATTGGAATTAGCATTTAATGGTCAAAAGTGTGTGTTTTGAAAACGAGTTGTCTTTAGTGAGACTTTTTGGAAGCTTTTCCGGTAGGTTTTTCTGGTCTAGTTTCTCTAAAATCCAATATGAATTTATTGAAATCACAAGCTTGATGGGTAATCCTTGCACAATCGAAGTACCCTAGGGGTTTTTCAAGGTGCTTAATCCATATATACAATAAAAAAACCAATATAAATAACAAAAATCAAGATTTCACTTCAAATTTTTCGTCGGATTCCAACACCAGAAAGTCCAAAAAGTCCCACTAAAGACAACTCCTTTTCAAAAGAGTGTGAGGATTTGACCTTGGGCTCAAAATCCCAAAGTTTCTGCAAGGTGGATGGCTTCAAAGACTTAGATTCTCTGCGGATAACCAAATGACGGTTTGAATTATGAATTTTATGCATGGAAATTAGTAGAATTGAGTCGGGTGCATCAGCAACTGTAGAGTGACTGGGGTAGAATAATAAGGAAAGTAGGCTCCCTTGGCCTTTTATAAGAGTTTTAGCTTGGACATGTGGTGTGGTTTTTTTGGGTGAAGTTTGGGTGATGTCATGTTGATGCTAGCGAGACATGCGGCCAACCACATGACAATATGACTGTGCATGGTGACTGGTTCAAGTGGATTGATGTGACAATTGACTAGGCAGTAGGGTAGGGCAGATGGGTCGCACAGACTTGATGTGTAGGCAACCTACATGGAGAGGCCACATGTTGACATTTCGCAAGGTCAGAGGGTTGGTATTTAAAATTTGCGGAATGGTGCGGAGGACACGAGAGGCTAACACATGGCTTCTTTCACATCCCTCCATTAGGTTATCGACCATGAAACTTCGCAGTGCAGAGAGAAATGAAATGAAATGATATTTTAATGTCCACGAGACTAAAAATAGTCTATGGGACCATTAGTTCCCTGTTTTTCACATTCAATAATTCAATCCTTTTCTTATTCAAATTGATGATGAGCTAGCCTAACCTTCCAACAATCCCCTCGCTGAAAATATAGTGCCAAGAAATCGATGCTAACATATTCCCATAACTTTCTCTGATGTCTTTGAATGCATCACATTCCAAAATGAAATGTTTTTCTGATCCACTTCTCCAGATGTGCAAAATGTACACACCCATTCATCCCAAGATTCTTTAGGCCTTTTCCACTATCCTGTTTCATGCCGAAGTTGATGCGAGTTGGTTCTTGATTGAGCAATACAAATCTTTTCCCTCCACATAATGCTAGCTCCAATGAACTCCTTTTGTTGTAGATCACACGTAGGGTTGATTTCCTTAATGTAATATTTCTTCTTTCTAGCCAACTCTTCTCCCCATACCCATTTACGAAACTTCTCCATAACAAAATTCTTTAGCTCCTTGCTATATGTGGGACAAGCATTGAGGTAGATATTCCATCTTTTCATCCACGTGTAGTTTGTTGGGTCCCTATAATACTAGTGATTACCCCATTACTATGGTAGTTGTACCCCTTATTAATATTGTTGTGCCCCTATTGCCCCCATATTGTTATTACTGTGCCCCATAGAATCCCTCTATTGTTATTTTTGTGGCTTATATTATTATTATTAGGTCGGTTGGGTTATATTGTGACTCCTTAGACTCTTATATATAGAAAGGAGGTTCTGTCATTTGTATCATCCAAGAATTGTTCATTTATGTAATCTAAAGGAGGTTTCCCCCTCGAAGAGGCTGAATTCTAAGGCGTTGATCTATCTTTTCTTGAGCTGGTTTCATAACATTTGGTATCAGAGCCAAGTTCTAGGGTTTCGTTCCTCCAAATAGGTCATCGTGGCATTTTCGCTATAATTTTTTTTCCTGCAATGTTTCAGAAGTCGAAAAAAAAACCCATTTGAGAAGACATCATTCTGCAACTCAGGTCCAAATTTCAGAGCTTTTTGCGCTATATTTGCGGAGATATGATCTGAGGAAGTTAGTCTTTTTGCAGACTCATGAATTACATTCCAAACAGGTGACCTGGGGAAAATCGTCATAACTTTCTCTCTGAGCATCAGATTGAAATTTCACAAAAAGGTACAGAAAGAGGACGGACTATAGTTTCTTCTAGATATTTTTCAGAGCCAGAGGTCCAAATAGTAACACGTGGCACTTCATACAAGTTCGCTCTTCTGAAAAGGTCTATAATCAGGTCACTGTGGGAGATTTGGCATAACTCTTCATTGGAGAATCCAATTGGGGTCAAACTGGTGGCATTGGAAAGAAGATACAGAGGGCTACCACAGATCGCAATTTCATAACTGGATGTTTTGAAAGTACAGAGATACATCAGAGGCAATATCAAGCTCCTACAAAGAAAAAAAAGGTGTGTATATTTTTAAATTTTTTTGCTTAAGATTGGTTTGAAAATTTATTTTGAAGGAATTCAAAGGGCTAGTAGAGAATTATTATCGGTAACTGATGCCCCGAGGAAAGAAAATGCAAACAC
>APFE030040657.1:0-13618 GCA_000404065.3 Pinus taeda | reverse complement strand
AAGGAGGTTTTGTCATTTGTATCATCCAAGAATTGTTCATTTATGTAATGTAAAGGTGGTTGCCCCCTCGAAGAGGCTGAATTCTAAGGCGTTGATCTATCTTTTCTATCTTTTCTTGAGCTGGTTTCATAACATAGTTTTATTTCATCCATACACCGTCGGTTAATCGTGCCTCCCAATTGTTAGATCTATTAGCATGCAGTTTCTAATGTCAATGCCTCCAGCCACCGTGGTGTGGCATGACCACGTCATCATGTCGATGATGTTGTGCTCATTACAATGCATTGATGCACGCCTGATGATGTCTATAGTGTAGTGTGGCATGATGGCATGCCTATGGAAACAAGAGCATATGCCAACGTCCACCCATTGGTGTCGGTAACCTTTGACAACGATGCCTTCTTGGCGATGTGGGTGTTCTTTTGTGGGGAAGATTCGAGCTTCACATCCAACCATTACTAATTATAGATAGACCCTTTAGAGAAAATGGTCGATTACAAAACTAACATGATATGGTGTTAACATTGCCTATAATAATTTTGGGATTATAATGCATCACAAAAATAAAGATATTTGATGTTTTAAGTAAACTCATCACCAAAAATCATAAATAATAATTTTGATCTATTTATACAATTTTTTTATATCTTTGATTTATTTATACAATTTTTTTATTTATCATTTACTATAAAACACTACAAAAGGACAAGGTTGAAGTGTTGGGCATGGAATCCCCCCACAACAGGTTTTGGGGCTCAAAGCCCAAGTTTTGGTCAAAGGTTTTGTAAAAATCCGCAAATTTCGGGTGCGGAGCGCGAAGTAGAGGTTAAGTCATAGGGATGTCCGCCTTAAAGTAATGTAATGTAAATTCATGTTGGCCTACCCATGGTCCGTGGACCATGGGATTGTATAAATAGAGTGAAGCTCTAAGTTGTAAAGATAGTAGATGATAAAGAGTAGCAAGGGATGGTTCAAGCTTAGAGTAGGATTTTACGTTTATTGGGTCATAATAGTCGGAAGAGGCTCTGCAACTGAGTGCGCAGAGGCCTAGTAGAGTCCACAACTGAGTGCATGGACCCCTGCAGCTGAGTGCACAGGGTGGTGTCGAGTCTGTAAGTAGGATTGAAGATTAATAACGAGAAGTTGATTCCTATTTCTGTGTATTTGTTGTGCATTATATACTTTATGTTGGTATTTATTTATGTATTATGCGCACTGATATGATTGTTGAATATGTTGTAATAACCATAACTCTTACGCACACAAGTTAAGTAATCAGTTAAGTAGCAAGAGTCTTGGGTACTATACGGGTCGCGCCCCAAGTAGGGCTGCATGGAAGCCACACCACAAGTTGCGAAGGGATCGCAAGTGCGCGTAGCGACAGGTTAAACCGCGGACCTCCAGAAACCCATCAAACATCCCTAGGGTGCATAAACCTGGTTCTACCACCCTCCCATACTACTTCGAGTGAGGCCTTAGTCCGCGATCCACGAATTGTTTCCGAAAGGGCCAATAGTACCGAGATTTACTTGGCTAAATCACCTCTGAACCTAGGTGAGGCCCATACAAGACAACAAATGGTTCTGTTGCAACGATTGGGATCTGCATAAAGGATGTCTGATGTCGTGCAACTGGAATCCTACAAAGAAAGAAATTGAAGAGTGGTTTGAAAAGAAGATTCACGAGTTCGCGGCACAGGAAATCAAAAATCCGTGAGTATCTAAGGAATAGTGATTGGATCACTACTTGTACACTGAAATTGATGAAATTTGCTTTGCATATTTTCCGTCAGAGCTATATGAGTGGATCACAAAGTTAGCAAACAACCAAGGAAGGTGGAGGCTCGACAAACCAATAGTGTGGACTCCAGAACTAGTGCGTAGACTAGAAGTCTCAAAATATAAGATAACGCAAGCTGTGGACCACTGGATCGACTGAATAATAAGAGGATTTATCACTGAGTTCACGGTAGACACGACCGTCAGCTACAACGAGGCAGAGCGACATTTTCTCATAGGACCGCGAGGTAAGTATATTAAATATTTGAACACTTGGATTAAGATGCTATTGTGTGAAAAGCAGGTTATGCGAATAAATTAATGTTTGGGACTACGCGGAGCGGAAAGATCTATAGAAGCGGAAGTAGTGAGGAATTGAAAAATAGTTCCTTAATTTCACCCTCGCGGCAAAGCAAGGAGGAGCTCGCGAAAGTCTCTCCGAGAAGCGCGGTCAGTTTGATAAGAAAGAGAATTCCATGGTTACCACCCCCACCAACACTGCCACCCATTCCAGCCTCATCACCTCCATCTCCTCCCACTCCACCTCCACCCCCACCACAACTCAGTATGGCAAGTGCGATCAAATTTCCGATGTTCAGAGGAGTAGGAAATGAAGATCTAGACCAATTCTGGTTCGTGTTAAGAGCAGTATGGGAAGCACAGGGCATCATGGATGATAATATTAAAAAGGCTACGCTGGTGAGCACACTACATGATCGCGCATTAACGTGGTATATCAAGCATTCTAATGACAACCCGAATGCAGGGATTGCAGAGATCAAGACCACGTTGAACAAGGAATTTAGCAGGCCAAAATCAGAAACACAATCAATCATCGGGTTTAAGGAGATCACGATGCTCCCAGGTGAGACCCCCTGGGATTTGGACCAAAGGCTGAAGAGTACAATCCGCAAAGCCAATATGACACTAACAGATGCACAACACCGCGCATGGTTTGTGGCCTCACTTACGCCACACTTAAGGACGACGTTGCCACAAAAAAAACTTTCCACCCAAGGCGAAGCATTGGAGATGGAAATGAGATTGCATAAGACCCCTATACAAGGCGCTGGATTGGGAGTCCAACAAATCCACGTGCAACCGCAAAATTTGTGTTTTGAGATGCAAAGTTTGAAATGGGATAGGACAACTCGGCTAAAGGTGCGTGAGGAAGTATGGTGTATAAAATGCAAAGGCCAAGGGCATGACAAGGACCACTGTCCAGTGTTCGCAAACTACTTGGTAGGGGGAAGGCCAATGCCATTAAGACCAGAGGCACAGGCAGGGCCAAGTGTGGCGTTTGTATTATGGTGCGCGTTCTGCTAGATAGGAGGAAAACATACCACAGATAATTGTCATCTGTTGCAGAAGTATACACAGACGTCCCAACAATTGTTTTGTAATTTCTGCAGGTCGGTAGGCCATGACGAATGCACCTGCCGAAGCTATGAACTAATGATGGATTGGACTCCTGCCTATAGGGTGCAGACTGAAACACGAGCCCTCGACCCAAATGAAGGGATGACACACACTAGGTTTCAGGGGCGTGGTTGGGTTCAAGGTGGAATGGGACTAGGAAGGGGTCGTGGACAGATAATTTGTTACAATTGCGTAGGGCCAAGGCATTATGCCCGCGATTGTATGAACCCGACTAGGAATCAGTTTGATCATGAGCCAGAAGATTGCCCTTCTCTGATAGCAAAGATGCGCGAAAAGGGGGTACTCCAGTCCCCTCTGACCTAGAATTTACAAATGATGAGGTCTGAACCACGCGAAGAAGACCCAAATGTAAACATGATGCTCAGGAGTTGTATGACCACGGGAGATGATAAAGGGAAGCAGCTAGATGACAATGCGTGGGTTCGCAAGGCTCCTACAAAGGAACCGATTTTGACTTAGAATGCACAAAGGAGACATTCATGGAAGCTAAGAAGAGCTTCACGGAGGCCTCCACTTCAGGTAGTAAGGATCAACTAGAACTAGGGATGGATCCTTCAATGCTCACTACCTTTCTGAAGACATGCATAAAACTGTTGCGTGACAACAAGGCAGTCAAAGAGCTATAGGAACTTATCACTAGGTGCGGGAGGTTAGGAGAACTACGTGTGGTCCGAAAACTTGGAAAGCATGCATTGCGCATAGGAAGGGAGATGAGGTTGACTGCGCAAATAGGCAAGTACGAAATGGATCAAGTAATCTTGGATCTGGGTTTGGATGCCATGGGAACGCATCGGTAGACTTGCGTTATAGTGGTCCCCTATTCAGTTACGAATGGCAAACCAACAGAATATTTTTCCCATGGGAAGATTGCAAGGGGTAACAGTCAATATTGAAGGCGCGAGCGCAGACAGATTTTGAAGTAATAGAGATTGTCGATGACAACAATCCCTATCATACACTATTAGGAATAGACTGGGCTACCGATATGAACGGAGTCATAAATCTGAAGAAGAGTAAAATGATCTTTGAGAAAAAGTCACTACGCGTAGTAGTACTGCTAGACCCAGCCGAAGGAGCACGATACACTGAACCGGTGCGCGACGATGATAATGATGATGATCTCAATTGTATATACAAAATAACTGCACAAAGAGAGGATTAGGTCAATCTGATTGCAGATGGAAGGATTTCGTGGGAGCGCGAAAGCTCCTGCACTTCGGATTTAGACAAAGAGATAGAGTGATGGCAGAATCGGCTGCATGAAGTAACAACACTGAACTGCAACATGATGATCAGGTCATTGCGTTACATAACAACAGAGGCAAAGGAGCTTCCGACATATGATGGATTATCAGCGGTGGATGAATTTCTAAGCAAATTCGAAAGTGCAGTACAAGAACAACAGTGGTTCGATGCGCTAAAGTGGGCACTGCGCGCAACACCCGCACGATGGTGGGGTACGCTTCAAGGAACTTTTGAAGACTGGCGCGGATGCAGAAGGATGATGCACCTACATTTTGGAAAACCCCAGCTTCAAACAAAAGCTAATCAGCTGGGGCGGAACAACATGCGTGCCCACCTTTCACGATGGGTACAGACATATGTTGTACAGTCCGCACAAGTGTACACCACCCCCAACCTAGAGAATTGGAACAAACCATAGCAGCAGGAAGGGCAATGCGTGTTACCAATTCTCCACGACGAGGCATTCCATCAGGTACGTGGAGTATTGAACAAAGTTCACCAGACGAGATGAACTGATTGGGACTTGTGCATGCCAGTGGTCCGATGGGCCTATAGGACCATGTGAAAAAACTTGAGCGCAAAGATGATTCCAAAGGTGTGAAACAGAGTAGAAACTGAGATTTCTGAGGGGAATACCAAAAGGAATCCACACGTGATAGCTCCCACAATTATGGCAATGCACGAAGACTAGGACGAAGGAATCACATAGCTTTGCGAGGACGACCATATAAGGATTGGAGAAGCCATACAATGAGGGAACCTTAGACTTCGAGAACTTGAAGAAGAATGGGTATGATTGAGGAAGAAAAGCATGTTGATGGACGTTGAGATAAAAAGACTGGAAAATGAGGTCACGTAAGCATGTCTCATCGATAAACCAGGGATGACAAGGCAAGATATGAATGGTCATACCAGTGCATTAGAAGATTATCACCGAGAATTTATGACTCTGCTACCATGGCTGAGACCACACCTTACCAAACACAGTAACAAGGGGAGCACACCACATAAGGTAGGACATGTGGCTCCAATTGTCCTGAGGGAAAGTGAGGAGTGTCCACGGGCTATGATGGAAGGCAAGTTGAAGTCTCGCATAGGTGGTGCAACCACCTGACTAGCCATAGGGAGCACTGTCTCAGCGCTCCAGATAGTTGAAAGAGAGCACGAGACTCTAAAAGAGTTTGTTTGGGAACTACGCAATGAGGGAGGTGCACACAGAATCATCATGGCACAAGGTTCACGCTCGCGCACGGGGGGCTGCACTGCCGCACGGGTATATTGGGAAGTAATTATTGGCGTCAATGTTCATGACGAGATGTCTAATTTAAGGCAAAAGGGAGCGAGCGACAGGAAATTAAGACACAAATTAAGAGCTATATTTGGGACGATCTGCCACCAAGAATGCATTAATGACTCAGAAGTGGGGGGAATTGTCAAATTCAAATTTAAAAGACGCTATAAAACTCCCAAGGCTAGCCACGAGACAACACTTATTCATTTGATATTTGAGCTATTACGAAGAGCATAGAGCGTTGAGCACCAAGCAGTATTTGAGCCCATAAGTTCGCAAAAAACCACAGACAGTTTGAACAGGATGACAACTACCAGGAGAGGTGTGGGTTTTGTAGGGAGTATAGTCGAGGAAGCCATGCAGAGCCCTACGGTGCAGGTGGGGGATGCGCCGGAAATTCTGAAATCACCCTGGACGTCGAGGCCCAAGAAGGATAAACAGGTAGCAGGACCAGTTCGCATGTCCCTGCGAAATCCGCGGTTTGGAAAAATTTCCATGGAAGAAAAGGGCAGGGCTGTCAACCTTGAGACAGATGATGATGAGGAGGACCTCCAGGCTGTTGTAGATGAGATAGAGGCGAATGAAGAAATGGAAGAAGACATCCAGCCGAGGCGTGCTGCAACAAAACTCCCGAGTACGTTCCTCCGCGGAAATGGAAAGCTAAAGTACCCAAGGATTTGGATGTCATTAAGAGCGCGCTCCAAACCCCGCTCTCCCCAGATGAAGTTATGTCTGAGGGCTCGGCCCTGGGCCGCGTGCCCACAATGAAATTTGAAGACTTGGACCTCGCGGGCAGCGAAAATTTCCCACATTTAGAGACTAAGAACCTCATGAGACAGAGCATGGAGGGGTTAGTTACAACGCTAGAGCCATAGAAATGGTTGCGTGGTGTGGAGAAGGCTGGACTACTCCACCTACTATGGATTTCGCACCTATCACAATCCTCGTCATCAGGCAGCTGCTTTGCTTGGTGCACGATGGGTACTTATGGCTGGAGGAGCCTATTACCATCACGACAGAGCTAATCCATAGGATTTCCCGGCTGCCCTGTGTGGAGATAGTCTATAAAAGCGGAGATTTGGCGCTCATAGAGTCCATGAATAAGAAGTAAAAATTGGAAAATAAGAAGAGAGGCTACGCAATTAGTAGCATTAAAGATAAAGGGGTGCACGTAGCCACCCAACTCCTGGCCGAGAAGGTGATGAGAAAATGTCGCGGAGACGAGCTACTAGCTCCGAGAAATGCGCTAACAGAACAATGCGCAGAGGGGGTCCAATTCAACAGGGCCGAGGTCCTCTGCGAAGAATTCCTAACGAACTGCAAGGAAGCTCAAGAGCAGGGCAAGACCTTCCACTACGTGTGGTTGCTCTTTTCTATTTTTTTAATGACAGAGGAAATTCCTGAGGACAATCAGTTCCCTCATATTGAACAGGACTTGAGAGAGGCTGCAAAATATGTGTCGCTCTGGGCTATGAAGGATTCCATGCAGATCCTCGAGACTAAAATCTTCTAGGTGCTCATGGAGGCGAATGTCCGGATGTGGATTAACAGGAGGCCGTGCCTATCCCCCATAGTGTAAATAGTCTGCAAAGCTTTGCAGACTTCAAAGCAGATATGCACAATGTGGATATCAAGGCGCGTAAGGATCCAACGCAAACTTGGACCAAGCTTCCTTTCATCGCAATTGACGATGCCATTTTCTCTGTGCTCGAATCATGGCCTCCTCAGTGGCGCGCCCCGAATGTGGCAGAGCAGGATAGAACAGTGGCACAAAAGTAGAAGGATGCCACCAAGTTGCTAGCCCAACAGAAGCACAATGAATAGTTGGCCGTGGAGGTAAGAGCTGCCTGCGAGGCAGCGAAGGCAGCTGTAGAGCAGGCCAAGGCCGTCGACAAAGCAGTAACAGCACAGGAAATAGGGGCCACCATGACGCATGGGGAAGCAGGCCCGAACTTATCCACAGGACAAGGAACAGAGAACACAGCAGAAGGCGCGGACCCAAGCACAACATCTACACAACTGAAATGGCCGTGCATTACGAAAAGATTAGGCCCACAAAAGAAGGCTAATGCTTCCAAACTGGACATCGAGTCAATTACAATGACAGAGGGTGACCTATATGACATTGGCGACACAGTTCGTGAAGTCACCCGGGAAGCACTCCAAGAAGTGATGATGGAGCAAAAGAATGTGTTGGCGGCGCTAAGGGCGCAACTGTAGGAACTTCAGGTGCGGGCCCCACAAGAAAGAACAGTAGCCGCCTACGACGCCACAGGTACATGAAGATCGGAGCAGCTGTTGCGAGAAAAAATGGCCAACACCATAGTTCTGCCGAAAGGAGCGCTAACAACGGAGAGCGAGGAGGACAAAGCCCTGGTGGGCCGGATCAAGGGACTTGGCCTAAATTTGGCTGCCCTTCTGTGGAACAGATTGTACCAGTTGTAGGACGACATAACAATAGAGCTACACATCTAGGAAGGCCGCACGATCCAGGTATTGAGTGAGCAAAAGATCAACATCGAACAGCTCATCCTGCAGCCTGACGAGCTAGTGTCACAGAATCGACAGATTGCGCAAACTGTGGATGAAGCGTGCCGACGCGTTCCAGAGTTATCCATCGCCGCAGACCTACCAATCGAGATGCGGATCCACTATATGGCAAGTGGAGTTTGAAGCGCGCATGAGGAAACAACACAAGTGCAGCTGGAACTAAACCTCCAGATTACTGAGTTGTGGATGAAGGCGCAACCTTCCACTCCTCCAGAAGTCAAAGAACAACGCGTTAGCACAATTCGGACAGGATTGGCAAAAATTGGAAGGGAAGTGCAGGACTACATCGGTATGCTAGACCAAGTGTTCGATGTCCTCACATCCTTGCAGGAGGACCCCAACATACAACACCTCGAAATAGAGGCACGCAAACTGCAATAGTAGTATGACAGTATCAAGGGAATGACACAGACAATCATCTTCACCCAACAGTTGGCTAAGATGCAACACGAGGGTGTTGAAGGAGCAGGTGGATGCTGCAAGACAGAAAGAGGCCCTTCTCAAAGCACGCGTCCAGCCTTGGATTGATGAGGCCTTCACCATTATGGCCGAGATTGAGGGCAAGATCGCACAGATGTAGGGACTATATTCGCTAAGACAGAGAATGGAGCCTCACAAGGAAGCAACAGAAGAGCGCATGCAGCAGGTCCAACAAACAACAGAACAGTGCACCGCGGACCTCCGGGCAGTACGGGAATAGTTGGAAGGGCTCCATGCTAAGATCGCCACACCAACAGAGTGACTCGCGATGAGTCACGATGATTGTGTTATGGGCTTGTTGGGCATGAAATCCCCCCGTAGCAGGCTTTGGGGCTCAAAGCCCAAGTTTTGGTCAAAGGTTTTGTAAAACTCTGCGAATTGCGGGCGCGGAGCGTGAAGGAGAGGTCAAGTCATAGGGTTGTTTGCCCTAAAGTAATGTAATGTAATTTAAAGTCATGTTGGCTTACCCATGGTCCGCAGACCATGGGATTGTATAAATAGAGCGAGGCTCTAAGTTGTAAAGATAGTAGATGATAAAGAGTAGCAAAGGGATGTTACACAAAAATATCATCACCATGACTATTTGCAGTCAGTATGGGTCCATCATCACTTATACTGGCCTCCTAAGCAAGTCTCAGACCTTAGCTCTTCATGTTAAGCTTTGCAAATGAGAGAAATTGAAAATCAATATTACTCTGGTTCCACACTTTCTCCTACTTTTGTCTGCGGGCCCGCACCCTTTGTTCATATTACCTGCGGATCTGCACGCTCTGTTTGTAAAGAGGTGGGTGCGTACCCCTGTAAAAGTAAAAAAGGCGCAAGTTTATCCTAAAGAACTCACTTTTGGGTTAATTCTAGATGTTTCTAGAAGGATTTTGACGTGGATTGTTCGCTCCAAGGTGGTTCATGCATCCCAAAAGAGAAGGAGATAATCCCTTGATAGGAGGAGCTATCCCTTTGAAGGAGGGCTTTATCCCTTTGAAGGAGGACCTAGTAACTTCCCTCCATTGCACTATAAATTAAGGCATTGGGTCAGTTGTTGGGGAGGTTAGAAGCTGAACATTTTGAGAGTAAATGCTGATGGAATTGGGACTTCCTAGTTAAACTTGAGAGGAGAGATCACATACCTTTTGGTTTCATTAGGAAGTGAGTGAAACTTGTCAAAGTAGAGGAGACTTCTTGTCGGACCCTAGGAGGAGCTTGTACAACATCAAGGCACAGGTTGTAAATTTCTTCTTTCATTTGAATTAATACAATCAGATTCATTTTTCTCAACAAATTGTCTTATGTGGTTTGTTTCATAATCTCCTTGATCATTATGATGAATATGCTTTATGATATTGGCTTTTCAGGTGCTATTTAATTTGTTTGCTTGTTTGTGTTTGCAGACTTACGCTTCAAGGAAGCTCATTTGGAGCGAGGGAGCGAGGCTTCCACAAACTTGCATTGGACCCAAGGTAGGCCTAAAACACTTGTTTGCCTTTGTTTTTAATTGCATATTTAGAGAAAGATAGTTTTTGATTGGCTTGCTTGTCACTAGATATCTCTAGATACTAGGAAGGTCGATCTTGTCCGCAACCTCGACTCATTCCGCGTGACAGGCTCCATGCTAAGATTGCCACACCAGCAGAGTGACTCGCGATGAGTCACGATGATTGTGTTATGAGCTTGTTGGGCATGAAATCCCCCCACAACAGGTTTTGGGGCTCAAAGCCCAAGTTTTGGTCAAAGGTTTTGTAAAACTCCGCGAATTGCGGGCGCAGAGCGTGAAGGAGAGGTTAAGTCATAGGGTTGTCCGCCCTAAAGTAATGTAATGTAATGTAAAGTCATGTTGGCTTACCCATGGTCCGTGGACCATGGGATTGTATAAATAGAGCGAGGCTCTAAGTTGTAAAGATAGTAGATGATAAAGAGTAGCAAAGGGATGGTTCAAGCTTAGAGTAGGATTCTACATGTATTGGGACGTAATAGTAGGAAGAGGCGTTGAAGCTGAGTACGTAGAGGCCTAGTAGAGTCCGCAGCTGAGTGCGCAGACCCCTGCAGCTGAGTGCGCAGGGTAGTGTCGAGTCTGTAAGCAGGATTGAAGATTAATAAAGACAATTTGATTCCTATTTCTGTGTATTTGTTTTGCATTATATTCTTTATGTTGGTATTTGTTTATGTATTGTGTGCATTGATATGATTGTTGAATATGCTGTAATAACCATAACTCTTACACACACAAGTTAAGTAATTGGTTAAGTAGCAAGAGGCTTGGTATTATATGGGTCGCGCCTCGAGTAGGGCTGCGCGGAAGCCGCACCATAGGTTGCGAAGGAATCGCAACTGCGCGTAGCGACATGTCAGATTGCGGACCTCCAGACCCATCAGACATCCCTAGGGTGTGGAAACCTGGTTCTAGCACCCTCCTACACTACTTCGAGTAAGACCTCAGTCCGCGCTCCGCAGACTGTTGCCAAAAAAGCCTGTAGTATCAGGATTTACTTGGCTAAATCACCTTTGAACCTTGGTCAGACCCATACAAGCCAACATAGAAACATTATTATATAAATTTGAACCAATATTATTTTGTTCACTAAATTACACCAAATAAATAATGCTTGCACAAACAACTATATTTTACCAAAATCCCATAGTTTACTACAAGGTTTCTTAATCCTACCTCAATGAGTAAGATCAATCTAACTCTGATATACTTTCCTCGTAGTATTCCATATTTATAATGAAAAAATTAGTCTGAGTTGTTAGCTTTGAATATTTTTCATCAACTCTTCTATTTTATATCTGCACTATGAAACAAACTTAATCTATTCTTATTCGTTGGCATCAACCACTTTGAGATAAGCATCCAATTTATGTAATTTATTATACGTCATTTATGATTTTGTATGTGAGTTAAAAAGGATTTGGGATTTTAATGTAGGAATTTACAGGGTAAGTTCCTCAGACAGAACACCAGAAGGACACCGCTCACAAACAGATCACAGATCAATACACCAATATTTTGATGTGGTTAAAACCCTCAGAGAGGGAAACAGTCCACGGCCTGAGCCAACGTGGCTACTACAGGCAATTTATTAATAAAAGAATGAAAATTTACATAAGCTTCTCTCATGCACGGTTAACCTACAAATGACCCTCCATGCGCTTTAAATAGAATTCATGGACCAATCGGGTGTCAAGCCACGGATCAAGTGTCGGTAATACCGAGGAGAGAATGAACCGTCGCATCACTACATATCGTGACCGTCGGATTGTAAGTTACAAAATGTACAACGGTAAAGAAACACACTTTACCTAACTCTATACTAGACCAAGTTGGACTTAACTATTCCTATGTGTCGGAATATCCTAACATCCCCCCTTAAGAACAACTTGGGATAGGATTGAAGGATTTACAAATATGACACAATAGGAGAAGGAAGGAGGCACTAGAGCCTATCCCCCCTTAGTGACAACTTCTGAACTCCAAGCATATATCGAAGTTTAGTGAACTTCGCCTCTGTGAGAGCCTTTGTGAAGATGTCGGCAACCTGATCATCTGTTGAACAATATTGCACTTCAAGAACATGGTCATGAATGAGCTTTCTGATGAAGGGCATGTGAAGTTCAATGTGTTTGCTGCGCTGATGCTGAACTGGATCTTTGCAAAGCTGAATGGCACTTTGATTATCACACCAAAGTGTAGTCGGATGCTGCTGCTCAAAGCCCAATTCTGATAGGATCTGACGAAGCCACAAGGCTTCCTTACTAGCTTTCACGGCACCACGATACTCTGCTTCTGCTGACGAAAGAGAAATGGCAGCCTGTTTCTTACAAGCCCATGTAATAGGTCCTGAACCAAGAGTGAAGACATAACCGGCAGTAGACTTCCGATCATCAGGGTCACCAGCCCAATCAGAATCAGTGAAACCAAATAATAGAGGAGTTGCTTTGGCACTGTAATGAATCCCAAACTGTATTGTACCTCGAACATAACGAAGTATTCTTTTAGCTGCTTTCCAATGACTTTCACGGGGGTTTTGAAAAAAACGAGCAACAAGGCCAACAGCAAAGGAAAGGTCAGGACGAGTATGGGTTAAATACAAGAGTTTTCCTACAAGTTGACGGTATAAGGTAGCATCAACTTCAGGAGAAGTACAAGAGACTGAAAGTTTGACTCCAGACTGGAAGGGAGAAGGAGCTGGCTTACAATCTTCCATGTGAAAATGACGAAGAATATCACAAGCATACTTGGACTGGGAAAGGGAAATACCCTCCTTGGATTGCAAGACTTGAAGACCGAGAAAATAGTGTAAGTGTCCTAAGTCTGTCATTTCAAATTCCTTTTTAAGGCTGGACTTCACATGGTTTATAAGGTTGGGATCACTACCAGTAAGAATAAGATCATCAACATAAAGAACAAGGATGATAAGAGAGTTGCCCACTTTCTTGGTGTAGACAGTATTGTCAGAATAACACCTAGAAAAGCCAGATTCTAAAAGAAAGCTATCCAGTTTGGCATACCAAGCCCGAGGAGCTTGCTTGAGACCATAAAGAGATTTCTTAAGTCGACATACAAGGCTGGAGTCTGTTTGGATGAAGCCAATGGGTTGTTCCATATAGATTTCTTCATGCAAGTCCCCATGCAAGAAGGCAGATTTAACATCCATCTGATGGACTTACCATTTTAAAGAGGCAGCAAGGGAAAGAACAAGGCGGATAGAGTTCATTTTGGCAACAGGGGAGAAGGTTTCAGTGTAGTCAATGCCTTAAACCTGTGAAAAGCCCTTAGCAACAAGACGAGCTTTATGTTTATCAACTTTCCCATCTGGTCCATACTTGGTTCTGTAAA